>WBMV01008407.1:300582-354492 GCA_013396655.1 Campylorhamphus procurvoides | reverse complement strand
GGGGGTGTTAACTCCATATATGCTGAGTTTGATTATTTCTCCACATTGGTTAGTTCTTTAATTTTCCTGTTGTTCAGTGTTTTAAATAGCTTTTTCTAAATACTTACTCATAATCTTTTCCAAATACATTTTATTTCTGTTTCATGAATGCTTTATTTTTGCAGAGGAGCACAAATCTTTCTCATTGCTGGCAGATGACGAGAAACAATTCCTGTCAATCAGTTCTGTGCTCAAGACCAGGTAGGAAATTTCAGCTTCCAATTCAGTACCATACACAGAATATAGACTAATCTGGTCTTTCCTTAGACAAAGCACTGAGAAATTATTGCTTCTAAGTGCCTGACAGAATTGCACTTTTGCTTACATTGACGTAACACAAAAACAAAGAAGCCCTCTTAGAGATCACATGGTCCAGACCAGGTTGCTTATGATCAGCTTATGACCCATTATCATTTCATGCCCTGACTCTGGCTTTCTTCTGGAGAAAGGAATGAGTCTTGTGGTTTCAGCTACAGAGAGGTTTTCGTTTGCAGCTTGTCTTGTCAAGGAAGGTCACCACCCCACGTAGAGAGTGTACTTGAATCCACAGGGTAAGGAAATCCACTTGCTGCCTCCCCTCAGTCTCACAAGCTCTCTCGTCATTTCCTCTTCAGGCAGACCTTGAGCAGATTCTCTTTACTCTGAGCAGCACTTTTCTCCAGTAAATGTGGTCCAGTGTATTTGGAAGCATATGTCCCACGGATTTTCATCGGAGTTTTGCAGGAATGAAGCACTGCTCACCATTAGTAAGTGGGACAGACACCTGTGAAGGTGCTAGCCTGAAAAGGTTGTGAATTATGACAAGGCATATTTGAAATAAAACCAAAATGGTTGCACAGTGTAAGTAGCTTCAAATGAAAAGACAAACACTGAATTGCAGAGGATATCTTTATTCCATTTGGAAAGACAGAAGTGTGGTGTTTAACCGGAAAATTAAAACATTTCCTCCTTTTATTTTAGTTTTGTACTGACACAAGAACAGTCTTGAATTTTCTAGGCACTACCAGGAAACACATTCATAATGATACTCAAATATAGCTATTACCATATTTAAATATTTCCTCTGCTGTTTATTACTTACACGGTCAGATATAGCTGTTTCCAATTCAAGATGATTACGACATGCAGACGAAAAAGCTGAAGGGGAGGAGGGAAAAACTTTTGTTCCTAAACAGCTTACCTCTTCAAAAAAGAACAATGTTTACTGAGATAAATGAAGAGAGGGTGGTTGTTTTAGATCACTATGACTAATGTTAAGAAACAGCTGGTAAGGAATATTAGGTAATCACATACACAGGCTGCACATTGGGAACATTACGCTAACATACCTACTATAATTTTATTCCTTTCCCCACGCATTTATTCAAAGCTGCAGCTGTGATACTGGCTTTTGAACATTAGAAACTATCAGGAAAAGCAGCATGAATCATCATCTTTTGCTTGTGTTATTTAACTTAGTCAGTCAAGAGCAGTTCTTCAAAGAGAACAATAATAAAAGGAAAATGATAGTTTCTTTAAGAGACTTTTGAAGACTGCCTTGCCTTGCCTTTCCTTTCCCTTTTTCTTTTTTCTTTCCTCTTTTCTTTCCTTTTTCCTTTCCTTTTTCCTTCCCTTCCCTTCCCTTTTTTGTTTGCTACTGAAGATAACCACTAGCTTCTTCAACTAATTCAGGGTTCCAGCCACCACACAGCAACTCAGATATTTTGAAAATCTCACCCGGGACCACAAACATGAAGTTGGGTTCTACAATGAAATATTTGTGGTGGTCCCATTTCTCTACTGTGGGACTGACCTAAATTCCCAAGATAGGTTGTGCCTTTCAGATGGCAACATTTCTGTTCCATGAGTTCAGAACAAACCTGCTGAGGGAGAAGAGAGACAGCGAGGTTTATTCTGTACTGATGGCACATCGTATCCTCACTGCTTCTGTGTCTGATCCCTTTAGAACAAATTCTGACAAAGTAGTTCCATCTCATGTCAAGATGTTTGTAGCGGCTTTGTGATTAAACACGTTATTGCTCATGCGGTCATCCATTTAACTGAGGCCAGATGACAATTAACTTTATTTTTTACACAACTGAAGGCAGCCCTGCAGCCCTAAGCAAGCTCTTCTTTACTCAGTGCTCATAAGCCTGCTGTGTCTGTATCAAAACTACCATTTCCTTGCAGTTTTATGCTTCTCTGAGCATGGGGTCATAGAAGTCAAATCCCTCAGCGAAGGGTCTCTATGGCTTCTGCAAAATGCAACTACACTCCAAGAAGCCACCCTAAAGACTGGAAGGTTCCTGGAAAACTGTAGTTCAGACTCCAGGGGTAAGTGGACATATGCACACACACCAGCAGGACCAGTCCTAAGGACTACTGAGTATTGTAGAGGAGGATAAGAAATTTACAGGACCAGTACTTGATGGCTGGGGTTATTGTGGATGCTCTGACAGTGAAACCACAGTTCAAGTTGTCCCTACCTTCACTGTGTGGCTAGTAGAGGGCTCCTGCCCCAGGTTTCTCCAATACTTTACACACACACATGCACAAAGCAGAGCAGACCTTACCAGATGTGGCACTGTGTATCATAGGTTAACCTCCAACTAGGGAGTGTTTGAATAATTAAGATACAGAGACTTTGATACTATTTCTACTTTCAATTTGTCCAAGAGAACATCATAGGAACACTTGCATGTAATATCTGGCCATGCTTTGACAATTTATCAGTAGCATTTCAAGCCTCCCCCATCCATACCTTGTTTCCCTAGCTAAGACTTTTCTTCTGGATCACAGGTCTGTTAATGCAAGCTTACTGAGGTCCTGGTAACAGCCCTGTGCCCTTGTCACAACAGGAGGGAAAGAAAGCCATAAGGAATAAACATGTAGTGTCTTACATACAATAATTATGAGTGGAAACGGGCCTACCTTACCTTTTCAAATTAAGACACTGTACAGAGCAAGACTTTTTGCTACAGAGCTATACATAGCCAAATAGGCAAAGATCCAGCCAGTGACCTCCCTCCAACCTGAAATCTCGGGGATCTGAGAAGGGTCATCTCACTTACCTGTCTCTAGTTTTCAGCTTCTAAATCTTTTCTTTGCCATCCAAAAATTGAATCAATTTTTGACCCCACAGGACTTAAGGCTGGTTCATCAGGGTTGAAATATCTCCCAGAACTTACTATTGGAAGAGTAAGCTCCCCACTACACCATTTAACGCTTTATGAGTACTTGGCAGAGCTAAGTAAACCAAAACCAAGCCAGACTTATGGACAAAGGTCATTAAGATTCCACCACTAATTACTTCATACCACAGTAAATACATGAATCTATTAAAAACACAAGGCCTTTCTCATTTTCACCATCCTATCAGAGCCTTCCTGTGAGCTCAGTTCTTTTGGACCTATACAGGTAATTTCCAGTCAGATCCTACTCTTCTCCTGAAACATGAAACCACCCTATTTTTCTATCCCAACCTGCCCATTAGAGCATCTTACCTGACTTCAATCTTCTTTCTTCCTGAAGACTTCCTGTGTTTGCCCAATTTTATTTGACTTTTTCTCTCTCTGATAGTTTTCTTTTAACCCATACAGTCAGTTCAAAGACAAGACAGACAGAATGATTTGTTCTAAGCTTTAGACAATCCTTGACTCAAATATTTTCTATTTCAATCACTAACTACTGTAATTCATAAACTAACTAAAGTCCTTCATCTGAAAGGATGTGACAGAGTCTCACCTACAAAATGGATGCACATGGGCAAAAAAGCACAATACAAAAGAACATACAGTCAGAACTAAAAAAGAACTTCATAATGCCAACCAAACTCAGAGAGAATTTTCTCAGATTATGCAGGTCAGTAGGGTAGGAATGTTTAAGAGCCCCCTGTGTCTATTTTAGGAAATGGATACTTTGAAGTATGCCAGTAGTACAGGAGAAGCAGAAGTGGTCTCCAGCAGGCCACCCCTTACTACCAGGCTCTCCCTTGATTCTATCTCCTCCAAGAGGAGTGGCAGACAAACTCTGGAAGATTTATTTAGCAGAGCTGAAAATACCACTGTAGTTTGCTGAATACCTCTTTTCTGCACCTCTCTGCCAAAGATTGCTGCCTCGATGGCACAGGCCGTGGTAGAGGACGTGGGTCTGTCTGCCAGTCCACTACCTCATACAATTGCATACATTGTTTTGGAGGTGGAGTTTATGCTGCAATACTGGATAGTGACCTGGGGCAGCCAAGGAATTGATGTGAATCTTCCTTTGCTACCTTTGCAGCAGAGGCAATAACCTCTGCAAAATGACACAACTGGGGACCAGCCATCCCTTCAGACCTCCACAGTCAAATCCACCAGGGCTAGTCCCCAAAAACCAAGCTGGCAGCTCAGATATTTTTTGGCACAGCTCCCAGCTGTTGACCAGTGGACTCTTCTTAGACGGCAATGTGTAAGTCAGCTCATAGGTCTCCTTTCTCACCCTCAAAACCCGCTTCTGCTCAAAATCACTATGGAGCCTTAGAAATCCCCTAAATTCCAAAAGAGAAAATGTTTGCTCTCAAGAAGCAATATTCCATCAGTCTACTAAGACATTGTTTCAGAGCTCACAAAGGATAAGAACAATATCCCTGAGTTCACCGCTCCACTGAGTTGCCTCCCACCATCCTACAAGCCATTACAGTCTGTCACAACAATGACAGAACAAAATAGGAGGAGGGATAATTCCTCCCCACAACTGTCAAGTTCTTTTAACTTAATGAAATTTTGAGAAGTTCTATAATTGATTTTAAAATGTCAAAGAGAGGGAAAACTACAAACTTTTGTTAAAATTAAACACAAATCAGAAGTCACATTAAACATCTAAAAAAAATTTAATTTCAAGAAGTTTTTACCAGAAGTCGCATGATTTTGAATGGTGAAAATTTAGAAATTTTCCATGCATCTAGGCATATCAGCCAGCATATTCAATGTGGGTACAGGCAAGTAGCAGTACCTTCCAAGTCTTGAAAACATTTCTGTTAGCTAACTAGGCTGTACATACCTGATTGTATATAGCACTTCTGAATCCACAGGTGAGTGCAGACGGGGCTGTCTGGTAACCACAAATTATGTTATTTGGAGGGGGAAAAAATCGTTCTGCTCCACTCACAAAGGAGGAATGCTAATTTTCAAATGGTCCATCCAAAACTCTAAAATCTTGTTGTGCTGTCCAGTTTAAGTAAACTGGAGCAGAGATATCTCTGGCAATACTAACTATTTGAGATCCCAAAGACAGTTTTGCCTCACTGCCACCACAATCTCCAGTTTTCTTCCCAAAAGTTTAGCTGGGTCTACCAGAAGAGAGTGTTGCCACATGACAAACAGGAGTCTCACCCAGCTGCACCCCCTCTTTACCATGATTTCCAGACAGGTGAAAAGTGCCTTGCTAGCAGTGAAATTTTCAAAGGGCAACTTAATATACAGATGATAGTTAGACAACATATGCAGAGTTTGCTATGAGATTACAAGAGAAGACACCTTGCTATTCAAAAATGCCATCTGGAGAGATGCATAGCTCATCAGGATGTATCAAGAGCATGCTTATGGACACTGGCTACTGTTACACACACTTACCCATCCAAGAGACACAGTCATTCACATAGCAAAAATCAAAACAATGCATGAGAAGAAATCTCTTACTGTTGTCAGTGATAATCTAGTCCCCCAAAATTAAGGGCTGCCTTTCTATTACTTGTGCCCCACCAGACCAGCTCTGGTTTTGGGGGCCACTAGCTCTCAAACTGTGCCTTTTGGCTTGTTGGCAGGACAACAAAGGGATGGCTAAATTTGCCCAGATTACAAAAGGTTTTATTCCCATCTCCTTTACCCATTCTTGCAAAGGCTTCTGAGTTCCCTCTTCACACTAAACAAGATTAAAGAAAAAAAAGCAATAGATTCATTCCAGCAATGCAAAGCTGATTCTTCTACTCATATTTTTACAAGTCTCATCCCTATCATATACCAAAATTATTTGCAGGGCTCTTTTGATGAACCAGCATTTACCAAACACGGTACATTAATGGCCCTTCTTTGTGTTAAGGGAATTATGTTTAGCAAAACTGAGGAATGGATAGAGATCAGAGGTCCTTCCCACTACCTCACATGGTTCCTGAAGTTCGACTGAGAAACCACTAGTGGGTTTCACTGCACAAGGTTTACACTGGCACCTTTTGAGGTTGGCAAGAAGTCATTAAGAGGATGCCAGTACCCTCAGGCCTGGGACAGGCACAGTCACAGTGATACCAGAATGCCTGATCTGGCTCAGGTGTTCCCTGGCTGAGGAAAGCATGCTGCTTCCCCTGGTCATCTTTATCAAGGAGGCAGATTTGATGCATGGGCTATGGTCAGAACAAGAAGTTTGGTTTGCTGCCCTAGTTTATTCCACAGTGACTTCTCAACAGGTATCCCCAAACAGTACTAATTACAACTTGCTACCTCTCATATTCCCCTCTTCTCCTTCTCACTCTCCTGTGTCACTATTCTCATTTTCTCCCAAATAAACACCAGTTATCCCTGTTTATACAGGTTGTTGCATGAATAGCTTGATACTCTAATCCAAGTGATTCTGCCACTCCTGATGGTACCAGCTGCAGTTTTTGCCAACTTCTTACTTTTCCATATGATGTTCAGGAATTTCTAACTTGAAGCCCATGTAAGCTCTCTTCTGTTAGCCCCTGTTCAGGCCAGCACCTAGTCATGCCTGCAGCCCTCATAGTTGTCATGCTCAGAACTAGCCACAATAAGTGTCTTACTGTGGTGGATTAAATTCAGTAGGGAGATGGGTAAAAGAACACATCCATATGAGTCAGTTTCATAGACTTTAATACACAGATGTGCATTATTAATGTTGGCATTACACTATGTCCAATTAGTTACTACAGAATATGTTAATGTAAAAATGAGCCTCGAGCTTTTGTTTTCCTCTCTTCATTCTTTATTATTTATTTATTTGGCTATATACTTCAGAATGTCTTTTTCCTCCAACACTTCTCCTCACCCTCAAATCACTGGAGTTTGTTAACAAGACAGCTAAAGCTAATGTATCTCCCTGGAGCAGTACCAATTTCACAGCAAAATATTAGAATATTATATTTGCACAAATATCATCAATAAGAAAAGATTTAAGTAATATTATCTTCTCTTTTTAGTGATTCCTTGATAGCAAAAAATGATCCTATAAAAAGATATTCCTAGAAATACAATTGCATGGTACACCATTTCTATCCACTTCTATCTCTGACTGAATGCATCTTAATGGAACCCACTCAGTCCTGTTTTGCTTTAAAATTGAACCACTAGAATCTGTGACTGACCACTGTGGAAAGGCCCAGCACAAAGGAAATGGAAGGCTTAGAAGCAGGGAACCTTTTTTCTGCAACAAACTCATAGTAATTTCTATAGTAACATCACAAGCACAAACCCTACTATTACAATGAGCTTCCTGGTCCTTCTAGGTGAAACTTTCATTATGGCTTGTTTGAAACAACAGGGAGAGAAAAAATGATTTTCCAGGAAACACCAGAAGATCACTGGCAGAGTCAGGAAGAGTGTACAGGTCTCCTATCACTCTGCCTGATGTGTCCACCAGCCAGCTGAGGTCAGCTCAAGATGACAGCCTATGTGCTTATGTTCAATCTCTCATGACAGTCCCATTCCCTTGGCCTGGTATCTCCTTGTTTGTAGGATTACTGTCCCAAGCACCTTGGGGGGTCTGAAACAAATTCAGCCTTCTAGCAGAACTTACAGCACAAGTTCTTACATGCCAGTCAAGCAGAGCACCTTATGCAAATCTAATACAGTCACCAACAGAGCACTTCATTTAGCTGCTCATCAGTTGCACATATTTGTGGTTTTCTGCTGTGTGGGAAGCACACATTCAAAGCTGGTCATGTCCCTTTCTTCCTCTCATGTGATTTTGTGTGGATTCCTTATCTATAACAAGAACTGCGAAACAAAATACACGCACATTGCGGCCTAGTGCTTTATTAGCTCTTGAAAACTAATGGAGGAAAAAAACACCAAAGACAAGTAAACAGAAGATAAGTCTCTCTTCCAGCCAGAGATGCACCTGCAAAGGATTTTTGTGCAGTTAACACAGTGGTTGGCATTACAAATGGTGCAGAGTTACACCATTCTTTGGGGAAATTCAGAGATGGTTCTTCCTACAGGACAGGAATCCGGCCGGCTGACGTTGCCCTGATTGCAGCAGGTGGTGTAAGGCCAAGTATTCTCTGAGCATCTAGCACAGAGGTCTTCTGCTTCCTTTACTCCAGTACAAAACAGCCCTCATTGTTGCTATTATTCAAAGAGATCTTTGTCAATGTTCATATTCTACTTACTTATCTACTAGAACCTGGCATGGTCTCAAGAAAAGGGACAAAACAACAAATCATGCAGTTTCGACAGTACCTGGAAACCTCTAGAGGCACCAGAAATCTTCTGGTAAAGCAAGCTTCTCCATGTATAATGCAAGAAAGCAGCTAGAGCACCACATTCTTCTGACACAGCTTCTGTCTAAACTGCAGGCAAATAAGTCTATGCAAGTCTACTCAAGCTCAAAACAGATACCTCAGGCCTGTGACAACTTTGTACTTTCCTGGCTTTATCTTAAAACTAATGCTTAGATTAAAGATTTCCTTTCCTTTTTCCAAATTGAAGAAAAGTATGTACGTGTTGACACCATGGAGGGGCAACTGCAGAAACTCTTCTTGCCAGGCCAAACAGCCAGTGATCTCTGGAATTGCCTCCTCAGGCATCCAAATGCCAGACAAGGCACTTACAATCTTACAGCTGGACACTAGTCCAACTTGTAGCAGAGACACACAATACTTAGTGCCTAAAAGTAGGTTTTTTTGGTGCTTCAGCTAACTAAGATGACTTTTTGTAAAACACTAGCAAGAAATAATAAAATAAGGTTCAGGCTAATGTCCAATTTATTGAAAAAGTATTAATCACAGTTTAATTTACCAGGAAGGTGAATTTGCCCTAGCCTGCAGTTCATTAGACCCCAGCTCTCATCTTCATCCTTTGGCCTATGAGAACAGGAGCCATCTTTCCCTAGAGAACACAACCCTGATACGTACAGCTTGAATGACAGTTTACCCAAACAGGACTGAAAAAGGTCTTTACTCCTAAAGCCTTCATTTTACTTTCAAGATGGTTTTTATCTTTAATGCAGTTTCCTATTATTGCAGAAACCAGACTATATGCAATGGATGATAATTCATTATTTGTACAGTCAGCAAACATCAGCTATCTGAAAAAAAAGGACCGGTGCTATTTTGGGGAGTATCAGTAGGGTTATTACAGGAAAAAACCCAACATCATTACTGTAGTCTAGACAGCAGTGACTAGGCCTTAACTGGAATAAAGAAGCTGTATTTGAGTACCACAGCTCTAGAAGCTGAATATTAAAAAAAAAAAAACCAAACAAACCCCAAATAAATCAAAGGTCAATTAAAAAATATAACCTATAAAGTTTATTAAATGAACTAGATATATTCAGTTGTTCTCCCCACCCACCCAAATGAAGCTTTTTTATATTACTACTTGCCAATATAACAAAAAGACCTGAACAAATACATGCAATTTGTTTATGAGTAGAAGCTTTATAAAGAGAAAAACTGTAATATAACAAGCTTCAGGGCTGAATGATGTGCAGTTTGAAACTACTGTCACTTAATATGGACACCTATTTATTAGGTGCAGCTTAAAGAGATGGGTTTTGTTGTGATTAAAGGGCAGACCTGCAGTACAGTTACCAGAGATCCATATGGGATTCCATATTCTTGACAACACAGCTTTTAATTGCCTCAGAAATTGGCTTATCATCTTTCATGAGTGCAAATATAATAGAAAAAGGAAATACTTCTCATCCAATTTTCTCTCATTCAGCATTCCTGTTGCCTTCACTCTTTTACTATCATATTAAATCTATTGATTTAATCTACTAATATGATTAATCTATTGAATAATAAATACCTTTTTAACATATCAGTTCTTAAGTGTTTTTTTTTAAAATCAGTTTGCATGTCCTTTCACATGTTCAACTGAAATTAACATTAATATGTAGCTTGGGTTCAATAGAACCTATATTGAAAAAAATTCCATACCATCTGTTTCCAAAAGAAAATATCCTTCAGAGTGCACCAAAGTTAACAGAGGGTATATTAAAATCAATGAATTTAGAAAAAAAATAGAGAGCATGATAGCTTAAGGATAGAGCCATGGACAATTTCCTTCGACAAGGCTCATTCTGCAGGTGTGTTATTGACACGCTCACCTTCCACAAAATTCATCAGGAAAAGGTTCCTCGTGCAGACTTGAAAATTCAGCCTACCTCAAATGTCTGTGATTTCCTGAAAGGTCAGTAGTTTTTGCAGAGCAAGCAACGGGCTCAGTTTAAATTTTGTTTTGTTTGTTGCAGCTTTAGTACAAATTCAGGTATTTGAAAGGTGAATGAAATGCTTGGTGTTTTTTTCTGCTTTGATATGAAGTGTTTTTAAGAATTAGACTGGGATGCATGAATCAGTTTTCAATTCTTTTCCTAGCTTGCCCTTCAGAGAAAGCATGACATCATTAACTCCAGCACACAGAAGAGCAGGATTTTATGATTTTTAAGTGTGTCATTAAAAAGTCCTTTTAAGTAGTTATTTAGTCATTGAAAGCATCACTTCCATCCTCATCATTCTTAAAGAAGTTAGAAATTGCAATTAAGCAATCTTCACCTCATGAAGAAAGCTAACTTCTAATAGTGAGAAAACTTTTCAAGATCCCTTCAGCTGCATAGTTAACATATTTATCTTAAATTAATGGTGAAGATAATACTTTTGTGGAGTTATGATTCAGTAGTTCCAAATATTCAAGGTTAATAAAAAGAAATATCTCCTGCATCACTGGAACTCTTTAGGCCATTGAAGAAAGGTGACTATAAACATCACTGCACTTTTTTTTGGGTAATTACTTACGTATGGCATACTTTGCTGTGTAATGGACCCAGGAACCTTCTAGTGTTTCTGGAAAATCAGTATTAGCTTTCTAAATATAAATTATTATATTTTTTCAAAAGACAAAATTTGAATGCACTTTACTTTTCCCATTTGCAACTATTCCTAACACAGTTTCATTGTTTCTTTTTTAATTAATCTGTAAACAGAGGGGGTTTGCCCTTTCAAAATTGTGCTAATGAACAGTTACCAGAAACATTGATACTTTTATAATTTGAGATTGAGGCCAGAAAAACAATATATAGTCTTTCCAACCTAATTGTTTAATTTTTTTTTCTCCCATGAAAGGTGAAATTTTATTAGCATGCACATGAAGTTCTAATTCCACCAAGAAGTATTACTTTGCTTGTGGATAAAGCCTGGAAGAGATCATGTTTCAGATTTTTTTGTCACATATGAATGGCTCTATATAGTATCAGTATTTCTTCAGGATGAGTTCCACACTGAAAGCAAGGCATAATCAACAGTATATGTTCTAACATCACTCTGCAAATGTTTGATTCATGTGACAAACTAATGAAATAAGGAATCTCCTTTAAAGGACAGATGGTCATCTTCCCCAAAAGGGGAACTATTCTCAGAAAGTTTGACATCTGGCCTACGTCTACCCCAAAAAAAAAAAAATTGTATTCTATTACTAAGCCTCAAAACTAAACCTTCACTGTGATGATGCAGTCTATATGCCATTGGAAAAAATAAAAATTAGAAGCAGTTTCTAAAAATCACTTTTTAAGGTGAGCCAAGGACTGAACTCCAAATCAGATAGGAACTGAGAGGTACACTTGCTCAAAGTTGCAGGATAAAGTTCCCTTGCTCTCCCCAAAAATGGAAAAACTTTTCAAGTTAAAAGCCAGCTTCTATTAAAGGGCCAACAAGAAGAGTTAGCTTTATATAGATAAAACTCCAGTGATTAGATAAGGCAGAAATGAAATTTTAAAATGGTTTGCAATAGAAGGTCCTCTGCTTATCTTATTCTCCTGAAGTTACGTCCTTTCTTTTAGCAATCTCACAACCTATTTTCTTGAAGTTGCAGCTCAACTCTGTGTAGTGCCCTCCTCATCCTGAGAATCGCTCAGGCCCAGTTGTGAGTTTGCTCCCTGCTCTCCTTAGCCATCTCCTTGCTCCTCAGACAGCTTTCAGTCTCAGCCATCTCCCTGACCAACATGTATCAAGGTGGTTTTTCTCTTCCTACACACTCAGATGATCTCCAGTAGTGATTTTACCCTTCCTCCAAAGATCTCTTTGACCCTTTCACTCTTGTTTTGTAAATGAGCTAAACATCATAGCAGAAGAGTAAATATAAAGCAATATCCATCACAGAGTTTCAGCCTAAATGATTATTCAGCCTAACTTCCACTTGGAACTCACATTCATAAAACTGATAGTTTTCACGCATAAAACTCACCTTTCTTTCAATCAGTGCACATCGTGTCACAGATCCACCATGAAGGCAGTGAACAACAGTCAAGCTTTTCAAACCTTTGTGTTCCTGGAAATACACAAAGGAAACAGACCTAAGCAGAGCCACAGTCCACGTACATGGATTAGGCCATGCTTAACCAACAGCTTAATGGTTTTGAAACAGCTGCTTGAATACATGAGGTAGAAAACTCAAAAAGAGCTCAACATTTGGGCATTTCTTAAAGGAAATTTTGATATGGAGAAGAGACAAATTCACATTGCAAATACACACCTAATTGTACAAAGTAGGACTATGAGAAGTGTTCAGCACTGATTCCACTCTGCTTCCACTGGATTCAAATAGTCTGAGAGTATTTCACCACCATGATAAGGATTTCATTCTCAGGACACTGTGATCTTTTTCCAGACAAAGAATAACACCACAAGACAGAGATTTTCCCATCCACTGGAAACTATACTAGTTCTGTCATACATGTGATATATTGTCAGGTTATCAGCAATTATAAATAGGTAACAGCTCTTTTTCACTAAATAACAGGAATGTGGCCAGCACAGATGTCTTGCAAGGTTTTGACTCTGCATCTCAACCTATCAGGTACTTTATCATGATTGTTCAGAAGTATAGCAGCAGACCTTGGAGCCTTGCAGTAACTGGCAGAGGACTTTTGAAAATACAAATGCAGACCATTTAAAATGGTCACACACATGGAGTACATGTGAACATGCCACACAGAGGTCTGTGCCTGCCTTTTAGCTGTTCATACACAGATTGCAAGAGGAGGCTGGCTAATTGCAATATACTTAGTGATATATACTCCTACATTCTGGTATTTTACCAAATTTCTGCTACTAGAACACTATAGATAAATGAGGTGACTGCAAAATGAATGAAATGCTGGGCTCAAAGAGTTGCCATCTACTGATTTGTATGAAGTCCAGCTGGATGCCATTCTCCATGAGTGACTGACAGGTTGATACTGGGTCCAATAGTGTGCAGCATCTTCAGTAATGATCTAGTTGATGAGAGAGTGCACTCTCAGCATGTTTGCAGTTGATATAAAACGAGGAATGAATGATAGGTACAGTGAGTGTGCTGCCACTCAGAGAGACCTTAAGAGGCTGAAGAAATGGGCAAACAAAAACGTTAGGAAATACAACAAAGTGAAATGCAAAGCTCTGCACCTATCAGTACATGCTGTGAGATGACTGACTAGAAAGAAGCTTTGCAAGAAAGAACCTGGAGATCCTGGATGACAAGTGGAAAATGAGCCAGCAAGTCACACTTGCAGAAAAGGCAGTCAGCACCACCCTGCTGCACTAGGAAGAGCATCTCCAGCAGGTTAATGGAGGTGATTATACTGCACCGCATAGCTCTGATGAGACCACATCTGGAGTGCTGTGTAAGACAGGCATGCACATACTGCACTGAGTCCAACGAAGGGCCATGAACATCGTTAAGAGTTTGTAACGTCTGAGAAGAAGTCAGGCTGGGAGAGCAGTGATTGGTTTTACCTGGAGAAGAGAAGGCTGGGAGGATATGGGGCACATCTTAGCAATGTGTATAAATGTCTGATGGGAGGCAGTAAAGAAGACAGAGCCAAACTCTCATCAGTGATGTCCAGTGAAATGACAAGAGGAAAAGAACACAGACTGAAATCCAGGAAACTCAATTTAAATACATGAAAAACTTTCATACTGTAAGGCTGATAGAACACTGGAATAGATTGCCCAGGCCAGCTGGGGAGACTAAACACTCAGAAATATTCAAAGTCTGACTGGACACAATTCTGAGCAACCTGCTCTGGGTGACCATGCTTTGAGCAGGGTGGTTAAATCAGACAATCTCCACAGCACCTTTCCAACATCAGCTATTCTGTGACTCTGTGAAACCTGTCCCCTCCCTTATCAGGCTGCTGCTCCTGCCAGCAAGGCAGCTTCAGAGCAGTAGCTCAAGACAATCAGGAACATTCTCACATCCAGTCCCTTGCATTCCCTCCTGTTAGATGAGACAAGCAGAATCCATATTGCTGACTGCCCACTGGCACAGTATACAAAGTATAATAGGAAAAGGGCTTTGCAAGAGAGAACCTTCTGAAGTAGGGTTTGGTTTCAGGCTATTTGCCTTATATGTTACATTATCCTTGGTTTTGAAATTTACAAACACCTACAAGTGAGCATATTTTGATTTTCCATAGCTGACATCGTATGCACTCCACAACATGACAGGACAAGGCAATACAGACTTGTCAATCAGAAAGAAGGAAGCCTTTTACTGTATATCAAGGACTAACATGTCTAGTCCATTGAATAAACAAGAAAACACTTGTTATTTCCTTAAGTTTAATATAAATGTCTCAACATCATCAGGGGGAAGGAAATATCATAAAACTAGAAAATAATACTATGAGATATAACTAAGCCCTCAAGTTTTGCGTTCTTCTGAGCATAGATACAATCTTAACTTTGCAGAAAAAAGAAGCAAGTTGTGGAATTTTTTCACAGATCCAATCCCAGTTTTCTTTTTGAAGTTGAAAAATGCATTGATAATAAAGATACATTGCTAATAGAAAGGGCAAAAAATAAAAAAAGGAACTGTTGTTTCATTCTTCTCCTCCCTTTAGCCTTGTCTCCGGCAGCAGAAGCATTTGATCACACAGAAAAGACAGTGTTCCTATTCTTCCACAAACATCATCAGCAACTAACAGGAGAGTAAAACAGTAGAAAACTTTGATAATTCTCTTCTATCTATGTGATAAATCAAAGTTCCCAAACTTCTCTGTAACACTGAATCACTCCTGGAATCTTGTGGATCATCCATGTGGGACTTGTCACATGCTGGAGAGTAAATGGTCATGTCAGGTCATGGAGTAAGAAAGAAATATTGCAGCAGAAGATACTTGTGGTAGACTACAACATCTACCACACAGCACTGGTTAGTAAACATTGTATTTCCATGCAGTTCTCCAGATCTGCTCCAGAAAACTTATCATGGCCTTCCAAACCACCAGTGACTGACTTCTGAAGGGTACCTTCGAAAGTTGACCTAGAAGTCTCTGTGTCTACAGAGTAAGTGGAAGGGAGACACCAAGCATGGACCCAAGAATGCCCAGGGGCTTAGAGTGGCCTAAGGCAGCCTGCTGGTAAACCAGGCACAACCAGAGTGGCCAGCTGAAGATTGCCTGCAAGACAGCCTTATGTTCTGAGGGCAAAAGACTGCTGTGCAGCATTCTTATGGCCACCTACCAAAAGTCATGCAGGACAGTGCTTCTCCAGTGACTGTGTCTTTAGAGGGATTCCTCTAGCAGAAAGGCCAAATGAGTGCAAGCCCCTGTGGCTTCAAGTTTGAAGGCAAAGCTCCCTTTCTGGCATGCCCTTTGTCACACTAAAGCAAAATACTATTTTTTAAAAACATGGATGTTCTGTACCTGTAACAGAAAATTATATACATTGCCTGTAGTACTGGAATAACTCACAAACCTATGGGGTAGACATGTAAAAACAATCTTAATATTTTAGTTATCCCTTCTACTTCACAGTAAATCAGTATAATCTGTCTTTTATTAGGTTACTGGATGCTGTGGCAAGGGAAAAAAAAACACATTTGGCTTTTAAGCAGTTTGAAGTGAGTACTTTGAAGCCTCAGTAAGTGATAATCAATAAAAATGGCACTAACATTTTATGATAAATCTTCTCTATATATTTAAGTAGGATTACTTGTGAAGCTTCAGAAATTAAAATGATTATATATAGCCTTACTTAAGACTTGAGTTTAATAAAGCATATGATATTGGTTTTCAAAATCCTCTCTGTTTGAGCTAAGGCAGCTATAGCAATGCCAGTCAAACAAGCTCTTCTGTGAGTAGCAGAATTGATGAAAGGTGGTTCCTTTCACCCCATAAACCTCCTTGACACCATTTCTCATCATGCCACCCCAACCAGGCAAGAGAGCAAATGCAATGTGATAGTCCAAAGTTAGACTTAGCCCACTGCTGCCTAGTAAAGCATGATGTTTGCTTTCTGCCTACCCTTCCTCAGCAGCATGCTAATTTGAGTCTCTTCCTTCCATGCAGCCCCTAATTTTTCAAGTGACTTGGAGGGGCATAAAGCAAACTAGAACTCTAACACGCAACTCAGATTTGGTTGAATTTGACCAAAGAGTTCAAAAGATATTAGTGTCAAAGTGGCAGATGGACAGACAATGTCACAGCATCAGTCTGTTCCAAAAACCTTGAAATCAAGTTTAAAAATAACTTCTTTTAAGCAGTGTGTTCAACTAGAATTGCTACCTGAGGTTTTGATGTTATAAAAGTAATTATCTTTTTTACCACTCCAAAATCTCTTGTTGGTTAACTAAGAAAAAAATTTAAAAGCTCGTGAAATCTCAATCCTCTTCGCAGATATAAGATTTTAAATATGTTTGGACAGACATAAAGGTTTATTGTATATGTTATCTTAAACTAACCAATAATTCATAGACTGTGTTTAGTTTCATGGTTGAAATAATTCTGATAAAACTGAACTCTTCTTGCATCTGAAACAGACTCAGACTAGTGCAACAAAACCAAAGCAGTTCCCTCTGATACTTCATCTCTGACAATTTTTTTTTCAGATTTTTCAAGAAGTTTCTTTCATGTTGAAGCTCTGTATTTATTTTGTGGAACTGCGACTCTGCTTCTGAGTTTTCGTGATGTGAAAAGAACACAACCTAGGAAATTTCTTCTCAGGTTATCATAGAATTTAACGGGAAACAGAAAATTACCTAAAGACTCTTATATCTTGGCAGATTTGGGACTATCCTATGTGAAATAAAACTTCAGATATGTTTTTCCATGGGAAAATGCCACTGAAATTTCATTTATGTACATATCCCACTATGTTTAATCAGTAGAAGCTGACAGAAAGTACTATGATGATGGTAATGACAATGATGATGGAGATGACAATAATGATGAGGATGATAACAATAACAATGCCATCACCTGCCACCACACTAAAACCATCACCTAGTTGATGTTGATATCATTAATCTTTTCAATTCTGTGTTGATATTACAATTCTTTTCAGCAAAAACCAATCTAACCAGACTAAAACCCCTGAGCTAATGATCATTGCTCCTTACTAAATATGTTTAACTGATTCCGTCCCAAACTTTGCTAATTCTTACATGTCAATTACCCACTACAGACCTACTATCAAGATAGATATTATATTACTTCATAATTGTTTTCCTAGATTCTGGCCTCAGTCAGGTAGTATTAACTAATTTTTTCCTAAGCAATGCACTGTTTTCTTACCCTACCTATTAGATTCAACTGTACTTTCAGGATGACTATGTTTGGGAATAATTTTATATTCTTCATTTAGCAAGAAAAAGACCAAAAAATTAAATAAAAAATTCCTTGTTATATAAAACTGAAGATTATACATAACTCTTTCTGTCCCTTTGCAATCACTGTTTGTACACACAGTATATTAGTGGCCTCAAATAGAGCAACACACACCAATTAACCTTTTTTTTCTTTTTATTCCACAGCAGGCTGAATGACTTCAAGGGTGCTATAAAATCCAGTTAAGTACACTAACATGAAACAGAATAAAGATGAAACATAAATTTCAAAACATAAAGTCTTGCCTAGCCACCCTCTTAGCCTCTTTTGTAGAAATTATTTGGCCACCTATTCACCCCTTACTTGTTACATATTGATTCCCAGTTGAAACCACATATTATTGAAAGACTATAATTGCTCTGTTCCTGTCAGAGATGACTAGCAGCTTAGTGCATAATTCCATGCTTGGTTTCATAAACTCACAATTGTTTCCAGATGCAATCAGGTCAGTGTCAAACACCTTCTTGAAACATACGGCAAAATAATTGCCAGATATTGCTTGACATTATTGCAAAGTTATTATTCTTTATTTGAGATAAGTTTCCATGCTGTGAATGCCAAAATTGAAATGAGTAAGTATATCTAGTGAAATAATGACAAAATTAAAAGAATTCTGTGGCTGGCATCATTTGGTTATAGGATCAAAGCAAAAGTATTACTGGATGCCAAAAGATCAAGTTTTTTTTGTCGCAGCAGAACCATGAGGAAAGAAAAATTAAATAAACACATTAGTGGAACTATTAAGTATGGTCAAAATCTACATTGCTAAAAAAAATCTGCAGAAACCTCCAGTATTCCCTAATACTTGTTAATGAATCGTTCACAAAACAGAGAATAGATCTTGTCTGTCTGTTTTTACAAACCTTTTTGAATATGAAATTTCCTCAGTTTTCCTGGCATCCTTCTGTGGCTACAATCTGGAAGGAATAATCTTTATCAGATACTTCCTTAAATTATCTTACTTTAAATCATAACATAGAACATTCATGATGGTCTATAGTAGTTGTAGTTTTGTTTCTTTGTCCAACTACTGTGTGAGAGATCAGTCCTCAACACCTGAATTCTAAATGCTTTCAAATGACTCGCTAATTTTTGTCCCTTTGCACAGAACCTTTATAATCTTACATTGTCAGCAAAGCTTTAAGGTTTTTGACTCACATATGATAAAACTTGGGTTATTATACAGTAATTAACTGTGAGACGAATGAAACCCCTACCACTTCAGGGAATCACTCTGTACCTGGAACTGAACCAGGTTTTATGTGCAAATTTGTCCGTTCTGCTACTCTGGTGTCTGCTTTTTCTTGAAAAAAATATAATGAAAAATACAACTACATGATTTATGTAGACTAGCTCCTTGATTGTTACTCTGGCTAGTACTCATCTACTGGTTGTTTTTGCCCTTCCCTGTTCTTCTGGCAGCACAGCCCCTTCCAGCAGTTTGGACACAGCTCTACAAGCACTCAGAGAAGGGAGGCAAGAGGGCATGCAGCACTTGGCAGGCACTGGTTTATAGGCAACAGGGAGCAGTGCTGTAAAAATTATATACAGAGTATACAAACACCACAGAATGGCAGCATGAGAAATGAAAGGTCTAGTGGGGGAAAAGACAACAACAAAACTTATCTCACGTCATAACATTGTCCTATTCACAGTAAATGTTCCTCTTGATAAGAAGCAGAAAGGGGTTTTTTTATAAGTGGAAAGTATGTATTAAGCAGGGTGAAAGCATGGCATTACTTGGGTATACTAAGAAAGAAAGAACATAAAGAAAGCAATTACATGCTGCCTGTCCAAAACAGAAGTAGTAGAAGTTTAGGCAAAAACAGAGACAGTTCAATTGCTGAAGAAAGAAAACTATACTGTTCCAGAAACCACTAGCAGAACAAATCTAACTTACTCCCCACACAGAAATAACCAGGCAAATAATTTTGGAAGTGAAAATAAATGAACCATAAAGGGGTTACAGAATGCAAAATGATCACAGTACCTGTGGGAAGGTGGTAGAAATCATGTGCTTGCTGGTTTTCCAAAAACAAGTAGGGGTCAGTAATAAAGCTAGCAAGAGACCAGTTCAAGGAAATAAAAGGAGATGATTCTTCACATAACAGGCGGAATTTATCCAAATGCTTTTCTGCTATCTACACTTAATTATCAGAAAAACATAGACAAATTGGATTAAGTTCAAAGAAAAGCTACAAAAATAATAAGGGGAGACTAATTTAAAAGAAAATATGAAATGAGAAATACATGCATAGTGATGGCTGAGTGACATCAAGTTACAATTACATCTACAACAAATATTTAAAATGTGCAAACTATACAGGTTCATTAGCAGAATCATTTAGAGAGATACAAGAGATTATTACACAAATATCAATGAAAAATTAAGTTATGAACATTGAAGTCCAGTAGCAGGGAAAAAATTAATTGGCCTCTGAAACTCAATTAATAGGCATAATAGTAGATTTAGAAAACACTAGTATTGACAATAATTTGAGAATGATCCTGAACTTCAGTAGGCAAAACTAGGGAATATGGTAAGAAGAGATTTCAAGGTTTTTTGATCAACAACTTGAAAAAAGAATTTCAAACCAAGTTGATAATTTTTTCTATGAAGTTGTCACTTTATTAAAACTTTTTATTTTTGTTAACATTTCAGATTGCATTATTTTAAGGATTTTGGGGGTTCTGTAAAGTATAACATGGGGATGAAAATATAGAGTATATAGAAAACTGTATAAATAACTGTTTCAATCCTTCCAAAAATTATCTTGGAAAACAATAAGTACTTTCTCACCACTACCCTGATATGTTAAAATTCTTACTGTCACTGTCATTTGCAGTTAGAAGTTTATTTCTAGCTGTCTCCTTCCCTGTCCCCTGCCTTTCTCTAGTCACCTCTCTGTTGTTTCCATTCCCTCCCAGCTGCAGCTGAGGGACATTTTTTTGACCCTTCTACCCAAATCCACTGCAGCAGCACTTCCAACAGGCACTCTGCAAAGGAGCAGTATCTACAGTCAGAAAGACCTCCTGGTCTCTCTCTCCTCAGTATTCTGTCAGCAGGAGAGGATGAAACAGCTCTTCAGAAACAGGACCTCACCCATAATTCTCATAATTTGGCATTTCTCCATGTTTTTCTGTCAAAAATATAGACATTGTGCCATCTTAGTGTCAGGCCTTAAGACTCTGCAGCTTGATTGCCTTTTTTCTGAAGGCAGATGGGGGAGTGGAGAACTCTCCAAGTCTTCAAAATCCACTACAGTGCAAACAGGGAGTCTTTTGCAAGAAGGTAAAAAGAAGGTAAAGAGACCTAGTAAAGTAAGTTTCTCTGCCAGTCACATCTCAGTTTCCTCGGGACTTAACAAAGCTCCACTGAAACTTCCAGCAGCTGCATCCCCACACACTCAAAGTTAAATAGCACTACCCTGGCCATGCGTCCTCCAGGCTTCTTGTTCACCTCCTTGTTAGCAGAGCATGGGACCTGACTTCGGGTAAACACTTCCTAGCAACAACTAAAGCATCAGCATGGTATCAACATTATTTCCATATTAAATCCAAAACACAACACTGTACCAACTAGTAGAAAGAAAATTAACCCTATCCCAGCTGAAATCAGGACAGTATCCACTCCTTATTCTCCACCATTTACATCATGCCCAGGTCCTCCACTTTCTAATACACCATCACTTTTCCTGTCTTTTGCTATATACACACAGATTCTGCCACATGGGACACATGCCCTGGACTTCATCTGGGTCTGTGGGTGCATGTGCATTGTTCAGGTCATAATAAATTATCTCTGGAATGACTAATTCCCTCAGGTACTGGATACGTCTCTCCACGGTAGCCCATTTTCCTAGGAGACATATAACATCCTCCTTAAAGGATTACCTTTCCTTGACCCCTGACAAGAGCCAACTCCAGAGGCTGAGAACTTGCACCCCTTTTCCAATTGCCTTGCCAATGCTCCCTTCCCTAGAAAGTGATCCCAGCTGCTTGCCTTCCCTACTCTCTAATTCCAGACTACTAGCCACATCATCCTACAATCCGAGCAGTCAGGTGACAATGTGCTCACCTTATTGGCAGCTAAAATATTTCGCATACCCTGCAGCTCGCTAAGGGATAGGGATCAAGTTGTTCTGCCTCTTCCTCATGTTCTTGTGGTAGCTCTGCTTAGTCCTCCTTCACTAAAAGAGAGGGCTTTAGTGTTTGTTTCTTCTTGTGTACGGGGGCACAGGCTGGTTCTCTGATTCAGCTGCAGTGCCTATCACAGGGGTTGGAGTATTCTGTGGTTTTATTGTCAGACCCAGAGACCTTCTTTTCCCATTGTGGGTAATGAATATCATCAAACAGGGCTCAGAAGGCCTGGGCCAGGCCCCAGCACTTTGTAGCAATTTCTGTCTCTCAGAAATTGCCAAGGTGACAGTGTACATTTTCCAAATATTTTGCTAATTTTTCTGGATTCTGCACTTGTTCAGAGGTGAAGTTCCAAAACACTGGGAGCGGCCACTGTCCTGGGTACTTGCCCACACACTCTGCCACTTGTAACTATCTGGCCTCAGGGCAGGTCATTGGGTGGTATTTTTAAATAGTTGTTTAATCTTAAACAAGACCTGGAACACATTCAGGATTGTAATTAACCTGCAGGAGAAGGGGAAGATGAAGGGAGATAGCTCCACCACAGACTGGATCTCTAGGAAGAAAAGGTAAAAGGTATCATTATTAACAGTTTCTGATAGATGGCTCCGAAGTATGGAGATGATGGCAAGACTGAATACAAATACCAGACTCATTTCAGAGACAGCAATTCCATCAGATCATAAAAGCAGAGTTACAAACTACAACAACCTGATAACCTTAGCCCAGTTCCCATGGGTGGCAAACAGCACAATGGGGAACCCATATTGCAAGTCAGGTACCACATAATGCCACTTTAAGAAAAAGTACACCAAATTTGAGAGCAAATAAATCTACATGGGGACTGGTTGCTACTGAACTAATATAATGAATGCTCATAAGCAACTTGTTCTAGTGCATTCTAGTCAGCTTTGTTGTTACCACAACCCACCATGTTTACCCTAAGTCAAGGGCTTTTTCAGTATCCCATGCTCTGCCAGTGAGCATGTGCACAAGAAGATGGAGGGGAGCACAGCCAGGACTTCTGACCTGAACTAGCCAAAGGGATATAAACCAGTGGGAGTTGGGTGGGAAGCACCAGTCATTGGCATCAGATTGAGCATCAGTCGGTGGGTAATGAGCAATTGTATTGTGCATCATCCCTTATTTCTCCTGGGTTTTATTTCTCTCTCTCTTCTTGTCTCCATTTTCTTCATCATTACTATTATTAGTAGTAGTTGTATTATTCTATTTCAATTGTTAAACTGTTCTTGCCTGAACACAGGGGTTTTGCCTTTTTTTTCTAGCTCTCTTCCCCATCCCACTGGGGTGGGGTGTGAGCGAGTACCTATGTGGTACTTAGTTGTCAGCTGAGGTTAAACTATGACAAGCACCAAGTATAATCTGAATCTGAAAGGTATAACAATGCAAAGAACACCAAAAAACATCACAAGTGCTGCTGTTCACTGTTACCACAGATTTTGTCAATCTAATGAAACAAAAAGAATGCTTTAGAATTATCTGTTGGGGAAAAAAAATACTTAATAGACTGCAAACACAGAACACAAAAAATAAATAGAAATCCCAGGGCAAGAAATCCAGCAGCCTCTTTCCCTTACTGCAGATGGGAACAGCAAAATCTGGGCCAGAGGTTCAGATCTGGCACTGCACTGTCACTGCTGATTGTGTCACATTTGTATCCTCCTTCTTCCCCTTTGTGACACTTCAGGAGGAGGGGCAGTGATGGTGGTCAGCTAGCCAGGGACAAATAACCGTAAGCAGCAAAAAGAAATACGCTGTAGCAAGGCATGGTTAAAAATGGAACCACTTATTGTAATCCGTGAACTAAACATAACCAAATTAAGCAGGCAATAATGTGACTTCCAATTTTTAAACCTGAGGAGAATCCACAAGAAACCTTATCTGTAGTTTACAAAGCTTTCTCCTGAAGTACCGAAGTTGTGTCATAAGAATAAGATCATAATGACAATAGTTCATCCATCGGTCTGGGTTTATACCAGCACTGTCTGCATAGGCTGTCTAATGTGTTTATCTTCTATGAAGAATTTGATAACAGCAAATGAACATTGTCATTATTTAATAATATGGCTGCACTCTATCCTGCTGGGTGGAAATAGTCAATTCTGACTTCAAACATCTTCATTTCAGAGGTCATTTTATTGAATGGGCAGCATTAAATAAAAAACGCCCAAGTCAGAGCAAATCTAAAAGTCTGTCATGATTTTGTTTGGCAAGATAAATACACAGTGATATGTCTCTTGTCATGCAAATGCATCCTAAACACACAGGGTGAGAGAGAGTTGTGTTGTATCATGTTTACCATGGATTACATGGATTCCTATTACCAGCCTATTACAGAGGCAGAGCCACAGTGTGGAAGGGTGGTCTCCTGAAATGTGGGCAAGAGCTTCCCTGAAGAGACATCCCAGGGATGCGGGGATAATGGTGGCAAAATGGCAACAAGAATCAGCCAGCACTACAGAACAGAAGAAAGGCCATAGTTAGACTGAGACATGCTCCTTCTTAGGCAGGCGACACCCTCTGTCACTGCCATCTGGTTGGGTCCTGACCCAAGCAAGGGACACTTCTGAAACGTGACATGCTTAAAATTCTGTAATTTGCCCCTTTAAGACATCAGATAAAGTGTTAGCCCACAAAAATGCAAATAAGATGGTCCTGCATCCCAAATACCCTATTTATGTACTTGAAACTGTTAGATGGAAGACAACAAGAATCTGGATACACCTACTGGTGCACACAACTGCTTTTCACAACCCCACAAGCAGAAAAAGGGGCTGAGAAAATGCAGTTCTTCTCTAGATAACTTGGGTTGAGAGCAGCAGGGTGGTTTCTTTTACCTGTCTCTGACCACAGAAATAAAATGAGTAGTATGTCTGTACCAAAACCACTCTAGGAGTGGTCTAGATCTAGCATGTGCTTCACTCATCCCTTCTAAGGGAAGGAGCCTGTTGCCAACTCTGCCTGCCAAGAAAAGGTGAAGAGGATGCTACTGCTTCAGATGGGGAACATGGTTTCCTGAGAGATGATGGAGCGTAGATACATTCAGCATCGATGACAAGAGTTCGGTACTCACTTCTCACCCCAGTCAAGCAGGGGCAACTTCTGTTTTTCCACCTCACAAGGCTCCAAGGCTTAATAGCATTACAGAGTTTTGCTGGATAAGGCTCAGATGCTCAGCCCTTAGCAGGATCAAATCTATAGTGACTAAAAATTGAAAGCAGGGTTACCATTAACTAAATGGAAACAGTGTTGTTTCCCAGAACACAGCAGATCCTTCACAATGGACTGGAGTGCATGTTTTTCGTCTCCACTGAGCTATAAACAATAGGCAACTCTCTGCTTTTATTAAAAACTTTGAGGGATTATTATTTTAGTTAAGCCTTTAAGAATTCATACCTATCTGGAAAGGGCAGCTTGTGTAATGCACTTCCTGTTTTCATCATAGCTGGATACTGCTTTTTGCTGTTGCCTGTTATTACCCAGTTAATATGAACTACTTGAAGTTTATTTTTAGCTCACTTGAGCCTATTGTAAGGTCTGTTCAAGAACCTAACTTTCCAACCAGAAAATGTAATTCCTGCATCTAATGCTGAATTTGGGAATATATTCTTAAATCCTTTTAAACACCAAGACACAAAGTGAAAATAGATAATGAATAGTTGTTGAATATCAGCAATCTGTTCAACTCAAAGATTACATTTTATTTTCAAATTATACCCTTAATTTCTAAAGTAAGTATTTATTTGATAAAGAAGTCATGTTCTGTTCATTTAATTGCCAATTAAAACAGGGGAGATGAATAAATATTTGCCAAAATGAGCAGAGGAGTATTTTTATTTGAGGAAAAATACATAATTATCTAAACATCTTGAGATTATAGAGTCAAAAGCTTTGAAGTCTTCTGTGTCAGACACAATTTGTTTCAACTATATCAAATCACACTTAGCAGAAGTGAAAAGTACTTAAGACTGAAATGAGACTGAATTTAAGGTCTGGAAAGGACATTTTTTACAACTGCCTTTCAACTTCTTACAGAAAATAATTAAAAATATAATCATCATCATCATCATCATCATCATAATCAGAGAATATGCTGACTAGGAAGGGACCCAAAGGGATCACTGAAGTCCAACTCTTGACCCTGTGCAGGACAACCCAAGACCCACACCATGTGCCTGAGAGTATTGTCCAAACCCTTCCTGAACTCTGTCAGGCTTGGTGCTGTGATCACATCCCAGGGGAGCCTGTGCCAGTGTCCAACCACCCTCTGGGTGAAAAAATTTTTCCTGATATCCAACCTAAACCTCCCCTGACTCACCTTCATGTCATTTCCTCAAGTGCTATCACTGGTCACAAAAGTGAAGAGATCAGTGCCTACCCCTCCTCTTCCCCTCATGAGGAAGTTGTAACTGCAATGAAGTTTCCCCTCAGTCTCCTCTTCTCCAGGCTGAACACACCAAGTGCCCTCAGCCACTCATACAACTTCCCCTCAAGGCCCTTCACCATCTTTGCTACCCTCCTTTGGACACTCTCTAATATTTTAATATCTTTGTTATATTGTGGTGCCCAGAACTGCACACAATGTTCAAGCTGAGGCTGCCCGAGTGCAGAGCAGAGCGGGACAATCCCCTCCCTTGACCGGCTGGTGATGCTGAGCCTGATGCCCCCCAGGACAGGGTTGGCCCTCCTGGCTGCCAGGGCACTGCTGACTCACATTCAACTGGCCATCAACAAGGACCTCCAGGGCCCTTTCCATCGCACTGCTTTCCGGCATCTCATTCCCCAGTCTGTACATATATCCAAGGTTGTCCCATCTCAGGTGCAGAATCCTACACTTTCCCTTGTTAAACTTCAGATGGCTGGTGATTGCCTCTCTCTAATTTATCAAAGTCTCTCTCTTCCAATAATACTATCACCACATAGAATCACAGGATATTTCAATTTAGAGGGGATCTCAAGTCTAACGTCCTGGTTAAAGCAGGATGAGCCTTGCAGGTCCATTTAATCTGGCCTCAAAATCCTCAAAGGACGCAGAGCACATAACCTCCTCTGGATAGCATGTTCCAGTATTCTGAGTCTCCGTATGGTTAAAAGGTTTCTCCTAACACCTAGTGTGAACTTCTCATTTCAACTTCTGCTTGTTGACTACTTTTGTCCCACATTGTGCCACTGAGAAGTGCCAGACTCCATCTTCTTAATGGTCTTGTCCCAGGTAGGGGAATGCAGCAATTAGGGCCCCCCAACACAGTGTCTTTCTTCTTAGGCTGAACAAACCCTACTGTCCCAGACTCCCTTCACTGGTCAAGTGTTCCAGCCCCTGACTGTGGTTCTCTTCCAATCTCACACTGGTTTACCACTGGTTTTCTTGTTTGCAAGGGCCCAAAACTGAACACAGTGTCTAAGTGTGGTCTAACAGGTGCTGAGTAAATGGGAATAATCTCGTCCCTCCACCTACTCACTGCATTCCTGTTGTTACAGTCCAGGGTGCTGGGGGCCTCCTTTGCTGCTGGGACAGATTGCTGGATCCTGCTCAGCCCAATGTCCATGAGCCCTCCAGCTCCCTTCCACAGAGCGACTTGCTCTGTCCTCAGCCTGTGGTCCTCGTGGGGTCCCTCCTTATCTGGTGCAGGGTTTAGCATCTGTTCCTGATGAATTTCTATTAACTTCATTATGACGGATAATTCCATGAATGGTTCTTAGAAAGGAGCTTAACTTTTTCCTCCTTTCTGTTTTACTCCACTATTGCAGACTCATTTCACTGCAATTTAGCTTAAAGAGGATGATTACATAATTCAGGATAAATTTAAAATCTGATTAGATTAAAATGAGAGATAAGAAAGTCTGTCCTGTTTTTCATGCAGAATTCCTTTTTCACTGTCTTCCACTTGACATGAATATTTTTACATTTGCTGCTGTAATTACATTGCCTTGACAGACCCAAAAGAATTACAGAAGCTATATTAAAAAAAAAAACAACAACTTTTTGTCCCTTGAGCTAGTCTGATAAACCATGAGTCACAGTACTTTTTATAGGTACACATTTTCAACAATTTCAGTATTAAACCTTAGCTATCATAATCCTTACATTATTTACTTTAAACTAATTTTATATTAATAGTAAGAAGTATTCTGCAGGAAAAGTGCATACCAGTTGGAAATAGATATGTTGAAAAGGATTTATAGGTGAGGGATACAAGTTTGACAAGTTAATTAATAGTAGTTTCTTGAAGTTTCAATTGATTGCATGTATCAGTGAATCTTAAACAATTTTTTGTTTTGTTGTAAAAATAATTTATTTCTGGCCAACTGCTGCCTGTGAAACTTCACAAAAAATATTGCAGTTTTCAAAAAAGAGATGTTCTAAATTACAAAACTGAATACATATTATAAGCCCTATAAAGATACTTTTCTCTGTCCTTTCAAAGAGAGTGTGCAATCCCAAGTGGCCAGATCAATACTTAGTTTAAATTTAAAAAAAAAAATGCAAAAGCTTCAGGATTGAATTATCAAAGCTAACTTTTCCAGGCTGTTGAATAAAGGAAACTTTTTTTCATTTCTAAAGCTCTGAGTTGGGTTTTGGGTGGAGGTTTTTTGTTTGTTTTTTGGTTTGTTTTGGTTTTTTTGCTACATGTCACTGGCATGATTTTTTTAACTTTAGAAAATTCACCTTGGAGATAAAAAAATCAAGAAACATTCTCATTACAAACTTTATTAGACAATTTTCAGTGAAAGGTACTTTGTGCTTTGTTTGCCATTTGAGTATCTATTCCCTATTAGGTCTGCTTCCTTGCTCACCTTCTCTTTACATCTCCCTCAAAAACAATTAGACATCAAAGACCTCACCATCAGGAGTTACAGAGCAGGTATTTGGTTGAAACAGAGCATTCATAGTCACCACACATAACCAAATACATTTATGGTGGGCTGACCTTGGCATGGTGCTAGATGCCCACCCAGCAGCTGTCTTACTCCCTCTCCGCAGGACAAGGGGAGAAAATCAGATGAGAAAAGATAAGGACAGGGAGATCAGCCATCATCATCCATTACAGCTACAGGCAAAACAGACTCAACTTGGGGAACATTAATTCAATGTATTGCCAATTAAGGCTAGAATAGGATGCAGAGAAACAAAGACAAAAGTAAACCCACTTTCTCCTCACTTCTCCCTTCTTCCCAGGCTTACCTTCACCCCTGACTCCTCTACCTCCTGCTCCACAAGTGGTGTAAGGGTTGGAGAAAGGAGTCTGAGGTCAGTCCATAACAGCTCCTCTCTCCTGTGCCTTCCCCCTCATCCTGTTCCCTCCTCCAGCCTTGATCTTCCTCATGGGCTGCAGTCCTTCAGGAGCTGGTCTTGACATGTCTGTCCTCACCTGTTACAGCCAGAAACATCAGATGCCCTGTTGTTTTTCCACCATCTCAGGTCCAAAGACTGATTCCCACACACCAGCTGACACTTGCTCACCTGCAGAAGCTGTTTCCTGGGACTGTTTTGCTATAAGGACAAATTAGAAAACATATGGAAATTATATGGTCAAAACTGGAATTTGTCTATCGTGCTGATGCTTGCAAGTCTTCTTCAATAGCCCTGCTACAGGTTGTTTAGTGTCAAGAAGTAACAGAAACTCTAAGTTCCTACCTGACTGCTTATACTTTAATCATTAAAATTAATCTTTAGGCCTGGATTGACCTCAGTTAAACCAGTGTAAATCCAGAGAATCTACATTGGCTTTATTAGTGCTAGTTCAGATTCACAGAAGTATAAAGAGTTATGTACAGTAACCATAATACTGATTTAATGTCCTTGAAGCACAGCACACTGCAGGTCCACTTACTTAACAAATAAAACATTTAAAATTTGTTGAAATTAATAAAAATAAAATATTTTGAAAATAAAAGAACCACTTATTACAAGCAACTAACATAAGGAAAAGTGAATTTTGCATTGTCAGCACTCTGTCTGCTGTCATTAATTATAGGAGAAGCAAGGAAATAATTTAACTTAACCTTCTGAAGCAATTTAACTCAGTGAGATCATTTAGGGTAGAGGATAACCTGCCATGAGAGGTCATATCACTGAAATGTTGTATTTACAGGATGAAGGGACAAGAAATCAAGAACTGTGTGAAAGCTTACGCAAGTTCTCTTCCAGCAGTGCAGAGGGAATCCTGGGTCATTAAAATATAATTTTTCTTTGATATTCTGTTGTGTAATCTCTTATGCCCAAATATGACACCATGTTTCATTAGCCAAAGAAAATAACATCCCACACCAGACTCAAATACCATAATCGAACAGCTTTAGATGTTCAGTAAATTGACAACTATGCACCACAATTCTGGTACGTCAAACCCCAAACTCCATAAAACTGCAATATTTATCTCCAAAACCATAACTGTCTAAACATTTACATCAAGTTTCTTCCATAAAACACACATTGAAAGTTTAGAAATGTAGACTGAATCATTTCCTGTGACTCAGTGATTTGCTATTGCATCTGTGCAGAACACCAGGAGAGCTGTTTTTAGCTTGACAATTTTACAATTCAGTGGAATGTTAATGGGCTCTTAAATTTTATATAAAACAGCTTCTTATCACATCCTTAATCTCGTATCAGATATTATCTAGAGTAAAGTAACTCAAGGCCAGATTACAACCATGGAGAGAAGAAAATTCTCCCATGCAGCCGATCTCAGATTAAAGATTAGCAAGGCTGTGTGCCAGCTATTTCCTGTGATTGATCAGATATCTACAGAATCTTACTCTGTTCCCCCGTTGTATGTTACCCAGCATACATGATGAGAAGGGGGGGACAGGGGTGTTGCTGCTTGAGTTAAAAGTTGTAAACCTGCTCTCAGTAGCAGTCAAAAGTACTTTATCGTGGCCTGGAGTCACCCTTGGAGCAGTTCATGGATGTACGGTGTGTGGTAACCACCTCTTCAAAGGGACGACATCACACTGAAATCTAACCATTCTAAAGTTGGTTTGAAATGGGGCAAACCCCACATCTGTCCTTAACTCCCTCTGGATATTTTCTGTGGCTTTACAGTGTGGATCCTCTGCTTTTTTAATAGGTTTCAAATCCCCCACTAACATAGGCAATAATCATAGAAATAAAAAAAACCCAGTGCATGTCTGTATAAAACTCTTATGAAAAGAGTGAAACTGAATACCCACACTGTGCTGGCACACAGACAGAGTAAACAAGCTGGAAAGAGAGAAAGAAAGAGATCCTTTTCCTCACCCTGTCTTTCCAACCCTTCTACTTGAAGTTTAAAATAAGTTTAAAAAGTAGGTTAAAAAATATTGGCAACTTGATCCCTTTTCATTTATCCTTCTCCTTTAACACCTTTACAAAGATACTCAGGTCTTAGAATGCACTGTCTGTATTAGGAGAAGCTCTTGGTGTGCGATTGCTTAAAGCAGATAGGATCAAGAGAACTGCGTGGCTTTTGTCGAGCCTGCGTTTTAGAGCAACTATCTCTGAAGCACAGCCTACTGAGAAGAACGGCTTTTCACAGGAAACAGAAGAAACTACTGTGTGCTCAAGACAAAAGGAATTTTCCCCAGGCAAGAAAGATGTAATAAACATCTCAATACAAAATTAGTTAAGAAATATGAAAGGTTGTGGGTTGATCTTTGCTTTTACAAAGACAAACATCTATGCTAAAGGACCCACAAATTCCTCTAGAGCAGATTTCAGATATAAATAAAAAATTTCAATAAGTGCTCTAATGTATGCCTGCAAACCAGCCAATACGACAAGACTGTGTAAGGAATGGCAGAAATGTGGATCCCATTCATTCTCTGTCTCACCAGACTGACAGCTTAAAGCAGTACAGCTGCTGTAACACGTTGCATTCCCATTCTCCCCTTTTTCTCATGCTCCTCATTTTCCATGTGCACCTTATACCTGTATTTCCCCTTTCTCTCTAGCTATTGTTCTGTGTGATCCCAACTTTGTTTCCCTGCTCCTGAGATGAGGGTCTTTTGACTCTGTGGGTCACACCTTCACTGACCCCAAGTCACAGTTCTAGCCCCTTCCCTGCCAGTGGGTCTGCGTGTCCCTCACCCCTTCTTGCTGCCAGATGTTTCAGTGTCCACTGTTAACTACAACTAACCACAATTTAAAATCAAAAACCCCAGAGACTAGTCCCATCCAGAGACCAAACACAGTTTTGAGTCAGCACGTAGGAGGAAAAGGAACCCTCAAATACCTAGGGCCACTGGTGAAGGTACGCAGCCAAAGGCTGAACACTTTTTCTCAATCTCTTTATTATTTTACTTAGTGCCACGGTAAAGAGAACCACTCCCTGACATGTATTCTAAAGTCTAAATATTGGATTCCTGCATCAATAATGTTTATACCACTGAAAAGGATACTGCTAAAAAGGGGTCTAGTTGTTCTTGCATTCTATTATCATTTGACAAATACAATTATCAAAAGAACAGAAGTCTAATACCCCAAAATGTAAAACTTAGGTTTTCCCAAATTTCTATTCCAAAGAGAAGAATCTTCAGTGGTGAAGAATCACCTACAGTCACCAGTGAAAAGGACAGGTTTTATTCTGGTCAACGGAGTGTAGAAGTTGTTGGTCATTCAAGTCAGTTTGTTCCCTGAAAACAAGAACTCAGACTTATATGACTTTTGACTTTGCTTTTCCTAGTGGGCTCTCAACCACATAAAATTTTCTCTGTTCTTAATTATTTTGTCTAAATTTAGGAGAATGCTCCTATATTTAGCTGCTTGTGTATAGTCCTCATGAGTCTGAGGCTAAAATTGCTCATTGATATTTGACCTGCCTTTCCCTATTAGTCATTGCTTCTAAAGACAATTGTATTTATGGCCCATCTCTTCATGCTTTAATCTGAATGTCCACAGGAACAAAGCATGCAGTAAAGCACTGAAGCTTACTCTACATTTTAAGTCTGAGTTCCATATGGCTGATACTCAGTATTTAGTTGCTGTTTGACTTCAGTTTGTCTATTTTTCCTTTAGCTGAAGACTTTATTAGACAGCAAATGATTCATGTGAAAAAAAATTACAGAAGACATGGAACATACCTCATGAAACAAGAGAAGACCAACATCTAGGTCATGGAATTCAACCCAGTTCAGAAAAATTCAGGCATGAGAAGAGCTAAAAGTGCAGTTTAACTATCAGTTCCTCATGCAAGCAAAAAAAAAAAAAAATTGAAAAAACAGCGTTTACAAAAATAAGTAAGGAAAACTTCAATTTTAATAGGAAAAATTGTTTTAAGTGGCATAAAGACAGAGCATAAGTCTGATGGGTAGATAAACCAAATAAATGATTCCCTGCAGCTGAAAATATGAAGCCTGTCTTCCCTTTTCTTCTTCTCCTGCTTCTCTTTTTCTCTGAACTAGCTCCTATATTCCTCCTCCCCTTCCCAAAGCCACCCATAGTCTACTGTCACATTTTATGGCTGAAATTTCAGAAAACTACCCACAACATAAACAGCACAAATGGTCTGCCATTTAAGTGAAATAAATCAGTTCTTGGAGAAATTACAAGTGTCAGAGAAAACACTAAGTATATGATAGGAAAAGAAAGGGAGAGAAGGGTAGAGGATCTCATCTTTATGGCAGCAGTGACCTGGTATGTCTGCTCATTCCGTCTCACAAGACTGGCCCCTAAAAAGATACCAGTTGAGAGAAGTTGTCCTACACATTCCACAACTGATGTAGACCCATAACTGATCTCTGTGATGCAGTAGCTATCCTGGAATTTCATCAAAAGTACCCTATTTACTCAGGAATCAGACATCCTCCTACGGCTTCAGAGCACTCCACTCTGCTCTTCTAGGTGTTTCAGCTTTTACTGCATAAGTCATTGGAGCTGCTTTTAATAACAAGGGTGGAAAACCTTCTGTCTTTGGTTCAGAAGCTCTTTTTCTGGTCCTGGAGTCACAAGAACCATCTGCACTTAGATGATCACAAAACATCAGCCTCCAAAGAAGCTTCTGTCCAATATTAATCCTGGCCTCATGGTAGAGGAGATGCACAAAATTCTTCAGCAACCACTCGGCTCAGAAAGGGTTCTACACTCCGCTCCATGTTTGCAAAAGAGATCTGGAAAAAAATGTTCTTTGTCTGAATATTATTGTTCCTTGGGGGTGGCAGAGCATGCTCCTTCTGCAAGACAGCATAAGATTCCAAGGCCCCCTATGGCACACAGCAGCTTCCAGGGAATCTGCGATAGGCCAATACCCCCCATAAGCCCCTAAAGCATCCACAATCCCCGACAGCCACCATGTCAAATGACAATAGTGCAGAATCCCCAAAAGAATTTCAGTCTTCTGACAATGAATTGAGAACTTTATTACAATAAGTAGACTAGAATTCCCCTTAAGAAGGCACTCCCAAAGTATGGTGCACCAGGCCAGGCTAAAGGCTCTAAGGCTGGCCTGCAAAAGTCTATGAAAACACTGTTTCAACAGAGTGTCTTTTAAAGGTTTGACGAAACAGCCCAGTGGAGGTACCAGAGAAAGAATGAGGCTAACGAGCACCCATCAGTCAGAAACTTTGGCAACTACCACCCTAAACTGCTTTTTCCCCCTATCCTACTACTCCAGGCAGAACTTTTCAACCCCCTTCTGCCAGGCGTCCCTTGACAGAATTAAAGCTACAGCAGGAGTGCACCCTCACCAGGGTTCCCCTTCTGCATCGAGGCTCTGGCTCTTCTGAGAGCAGCAGGTTCCAGAGCTACACCAATGCTCAGCTTGATGACAGCCCTGCTGACATGAACATCCCTGCCTAGAGAAACTGCCTTTTCAGTTCTTTTGGTTATCAAACGTCACAGAGGAGGGCCTCCTCCAAGAGACCTTTTGCTAGGGTTCCAGCATGACTAACCTTAACTTTGGCAGCACACCACAGCTCAGTAAAGTTTACATACTTAGTCGAAGGCAGTCACATACAGTCTGTCTAGCGATAGTGATGTCAACAGGTATTGCCCAACATTTTCCCTACTTAGTTTTTTTGGCTCTAGATTGCCTGATTTCATCTTGCATAAGATTTCTGTGGTTAAGAAAGAGAATGATGGATTTTTGACACCTACCAGTCTCCGGTTATTTACAAGAGGGCACTTGAAATGAAAGTGGTGGTGTTCCCCACTGCTGACTATGCAGCATGCCTGACTCTGTGATTGTCCTTTAACCAAGAAGAGGTCACACCAAACAATGTGGCTACGGATGTCTGTCCTTCTCTCTCTTACCAGTCTGCTTCCTCACGGAAGGAGTGACCAGGATGTTCTATGCTTGAAACCACACTGTGGTTTCCGCAATGCCTGGGTCATTACCTAAGAAACTGCTCTTAATCATGGCTATTCTGCCCAAGTACCAAAAGAGAAAAGATGCTTTCCTAAGATACATTCATTGTGGTTTTGAGATAGAAGAAGTGCATCTACAAATTTAGATCAGCTGGTAGTTGCAACACAGGTAGGTCACAGAAACTTTTTGCCATTCAGGAGATAGTGCTCAAACTTGAGGGTAAATCTCACAGCTGGTATGACTCTAACCTCTCCTCTCAACCTAGTCTTCACTTATGGACAAGCCCAAAAACTACTCCCATGAAGGTCATATTTCTTCTTGTCACATGCTGCAGTATTATCTACCCATTTCTTGTACTGAATACCCCCCAATATGGGGGCACTTTACATAGTTGATTCATTCATTAAATGAAAAAAATGTGATTATGGACTTACTGGTACTGTGTGACATTGTCTGACAGGATATGTAGAATCTTTCATGTTTATTTTGGGTATTTTCTGAAATGGAGATACTATAGGTTATATTTTTTGTGCAACAATTAGCATCCAGTTTGGATGCAAGATTGATGCCTGTCTCATTGTGTTACAAATTCCACTATACCTGTCACTAACGTCTCAAAAAAAATTAACTTTCTAAAACTTTTTCCTGGTTGTGCAGATGGAGAACGCTTCACCTTCTTGGTCAACACAACACTTAAATCTGACCTTGACCGTATCTCCAAGTATCTCCTGTTTAGAACCAAAACAAAGCAAAGCTGCTCCTGAAGTATTAGAATTTGTTTTACTATTTCTCTGAGAACTATCATCATATCCCAGACTAGACTTGCTGTCTACTACACTTCCTTGTTCATTTGATATTTTGCCTTAGTACTCATAAAATACGATAAGGGACACCTTAAAAACTTGCCAGTGAGAAAACTAGGAACAAATCAGGTATTGAGAAGCTAAATCAATGAATGTGGTTTGAAACACCAAAAAGTATCAGCTCTTCTTAACAGATTCAGTTTCCTACCCTTTTCCTGTCCTTGGCACTACTATATTCACCTTTCTGCCTTCTCCTGAACTCACCAGGATGACTGACATTTCTTTGCAGATGGGCAGGAAAACTGTCAGCAAGAAGCGTGAACAACATGAAGTACTTGCCCTGTATTCTGTGAATTGTCAATACTTTCAAAGAATGTCATTGTTGAAAACTACTCCATCAGAGGTCCTGAACATTCTTAGAACAGTCTCTTTCCCTAGAACAGTGTAAGAGTCCCGTAAATACTGGTTTAGGCATTTTAGTCTCATCAATAGTGCCCATCAACAGCAGAGAGCAGAGAGGCAGCAGCGGTTGCAATTGGTATTGTAAAAACTGTGGACAAACGTGTACATAGTTTGTTTCCTCCAGATGATGTGACCACTGCAACCAAGAGTGCAGGACAACCTCTAGCTGCAAGCAAGCACAACACTTAATATCTGAGAAACTATTCCATGTATGTATTTCTTTTTTTTTCACTTAACAGACCCATTATCACAAATAAAAACTACACCTGCTGGTAGCTCCTCATTGGCCCAAAATCCCGTTTAACTTGCATGGAGCATGATACTATAGACCCTACCTGCATCTAGCCATACTAATCCCATAATCATAGTATTTGCATTTTTTTCCTTACCTGATAAATATGTACCGTTTCTTTTCATTTTATTGTTTGCTACTTTTATAACCTTTCATTTATGGTGGAGGAGTTAATTTAAATGTGATGCAAAGACAGTAATAATTTTCATTGCACTAACACATTCCATGAGGGAATTGCCTTTGAAGCAAGATGTTGTCATTCAAAATAGGCTCTTTATACTGAAATGATTCTGAAAACTTTTCAGCAAGTGTTATGCAATATATATATATATATGTTTCTGCAATGCATTCTGAAAAGAACAAATACATATGTATTAATGAATCCAACAGTATACAGAAATTAGAAAAAAGTCTGTAATCTACAGTCATTCTGAAATACACCATTCTCCAAGGCATGAGTCTTGATGTGCCAAGGCCACTCGATTTGCTGGTGCTAAACAAGTAAACCTTCAATAGCCTTTAGCTGGGTATGAAGTTTTCCTTTTCAGAATATCCATGTTTCCCACAGGCTCCTGCCACAGATGTTGCAAAAAGTCTGCTAGGGATTAAAACAAATTCAAGTTGTAAAATACTTTTCACTTTCTTTTCTGTGTCTCTCTTTGCAAATTGCAAGCCAGAAACAAAACAGGCAAACAAGGATTATGACACCTTTCAAAATTAGTACTGAACAGGTAAAAGTAAATATTTGTCCTGTTTTTTCTAATACATTTATTATGAGCAGCCTACGCTATTTAAAAAAAAAAAAGGTATTCTGACTTAACATTTTAAATTGTTTGCCTGTCAAGAGCAACGTTACTGAGAAACCACATAAACACTCACCTATATAATTTTTGGTGTTTTTCTAGCCACATAAAGACTCCAGTAATGGGTGTGATGTTTTCAGCAAGACTATTAGGAGGATATAGACCTTCCAGCACCAAGATACCAATCTGGATTCGTTACACTGGCACAGCTTATAGCTGAAATAGAGCATTGTACTAATTGCAGTTGTAATAATTGTGTTTGGAGAAGGGGACTCTGAGTAAGAACAAGCTCTTCTGCATGCAGGTATCCTCTTTCAGATCTAGTGTAGGATGAGGCTGCTAACTCTCCTGGTTGGTCTTCATTGCCCATTAGTTGCAGGTCACTGCTTGCAGACCCCTGCTAACCGAAGAGGCCATACCAGCCCTTCCTCATTCACATTAGTCCAGTCTGCAAGGTTATCAGCCGGTTTAATCAAACCTTCCAGATAGGCCTGCACTGGATGAAGTAAGCAGGCTTATTTCCATTACAAGATTTACCAGGGCGATACACTTCAGCAGCAAGACTGGCAATGAGGAGATGATATTTTAACATCCCCAACCAGCCCAGCTATTTGCAACGTCAGTAGCTGCCAACACAGAGCGAAGCAAAGTGACTGTGACTCAGAAGAAAACAATGCCTGGCGGGATTCAGTGTTTACCATGCTCAGCCTGCAAGGCATCCCCTCCAGAGTGAACCATTGAGGTCTGAAGATAGTGACTGTTAACCTCATACCCACATACTTCCTCAAAGATAGAGAGTATCCCCTACCATAAATATACAGATACATATAAATCACTATTTGCATTACTGAGGGAAATCTGTTTTCTGACTCCAGCAGGGGAACTCTGTTACTCTGTCATCTTAGAAGGACTGAAATACACCCTTATGTTCTGTGGTAACAACCTCAAAAATAAAAGGGTGTTAGTGAAAGGTTGACTACTCTGCAATTATTCTGCAATCTCATTATGGTACCCCAGTAGGAAAGTGATGCAAACAGGTAAGAAATCATTCAGTTACATCAATGATGAACCTAAAGGCAAAACTATCATCATCTTCAGTTCACAAGGTACCCATAAACTACTTAGCCAAACTTCTTCTCCAGTCAAATGTACATCCCTATTGTTTGGTTCCAAATGTTAGTGGCTTATTATGATGTCATTTAAATACTCTGCTGAGTGTCTACAGAAAAACAAAATTACTAAAGTGTTAGTTTCAGAAGTAGAGAAGTTCATTAAGTGAAACTTATTAAAAAAAAGTTGCTCTTTTACATCTTTGCCATATTGTGATTTTTAACTTAATGATTCTTCCTCCAGGCACATAATATCGTAGCACTCACTATTCTTGATGGGCAACCTTAGGTAGAGCTCTTGAGAGTATTTTAGAGTAGAATGAAGCATTATATTGCAAGGCCTAATACTTTGACTCAAAAGAGATACATTTTCCAGAATCCTGCAGTAGCAAAGCAAGTGGCTAAAACAAGATACGTTTTGACTGGACAAAAGGAAAAAATTCTTTTTAAAATGAAGGTGGAATAGGCTGCCCAGAGAAGTTGTGTATGCCCCATCCCTGGAAGTGTTCAAGGCCAGGCTGGATAGGGCTTGGAGCAGCCTGGTCTAGTGGAAAGTGTCCCTGCCCATGGCAGGGGTGAGGGTGGACTAGGTAGTCTTTCAATGTCCCTTCCAACTCAAATCGTTCTAGGGTCCTGTGATTCCACAATTCTGTGAAAAGTAGAACACTTGTATTGACAAATTCTGGTGACTTTGAACAGAACATGAACATCTTTTTACAAAGCTCTGCTTAAGAAAAAGTCAAATATCTTTTTAAGTGACAAGATGGTGAATGGATCGTTGTAACCAAAACTTATAGTACTGACATAGATCCTGAGTCACTGATGCAGGTCATGCTTTGAAGATTTGCCTTGAACCAACAGTCAATGGTACTCAATGAACACTAGGTCATTCCTCAGCTCATAATCATGAGCTGGAAAACTGCAGCTAGGTTGTAGAGAAGATTGAATCTGTTCCTTGAGACCAAGGCCCCAAACCCTCATCTGCCTCCAAAATTTATATAAAATCTTTGTCTACAGTGTCATTAGAATGCACATAATGCATAATGCACAGAATGCATAATGCACAGAATTCATAAGATTGTCATTCTACAAACTATGTTAAAATATCTTTGGTTAATAAGTGAATGGAATTACAATGGTAAATAAATACACAGGCTGCTAATCTTTAACAATTGTATACGTTTCAGGGTCAACAATTTTCCAATGCTTTTGGAATAAAAAATATATAAAAATAGATTTTGATTTCATGACACAATTCTGTGTTTATAAAATTAAATCAGCATTGCATTTAAATATCTATCTTTCCACAACATCATAAATGTAGTTACCACTTCCATCAGGCATGTGAAAACTACTTTCTGATGTTTTCTCCAAATTCCTGCCTTTTTCTGGTGTTTCATCTTCTGTGTTATACCCAAGTTGTGACAAAATGTATTAATGTGCCGCCATTAGTTATTAAAACATGAGACACTAACTGATAGAAGGTTGCTACTCCCCAGAGCACTGTTCTTCAGAAATCAGTCAGCAGGCTTCTCAGAGATTGCCTTCATCTGAACTAAAGGGATTCTTCAAACATTTTAAACTTTTCCCACACACCTGAGGGTGAAATTAAAGTAATTTTGACATTAGATTAATGTATGCATAGCCTCAGGAAAACAAAAATAAAAGTACTTACCTGCCATTATTAATGCTATGACATGATGCTGTTTTTCTCCTTTTATTGGTTATTTGGTGAATTGAAACAATGATTGCTAGTGGTTCAATGTATTTCATACATGATCACACAGAAGTCTACAGTCTACTGTCATATTACAATAGAAACACATATACTTAAATTTCTGTTGGAGAAATTTGGTTTCAAACAAATGTCTTTGATTGTTGGCATAGTGAGTTATTTGTTCACAATTTTTTTTTTTCCCAAAAAGCTTTACTTAATTATACTTCAATATGGTCCTCAAAGCTTCACACATACTACAAAAAGTAGTTCTGTGGAAAAAGAAATTAGCTTCTTACTAGCTCTATTTTATTACATTTCAAGTCCAGAACCCTGACTTTCTATCCCACAGTATGGATATCACAGCAAACAATAAACATATTACTGGAGAATAATGATTACTGTTCAGCAGCTGAGCAACAGTAACTGACCCCAAGGGTGCTTTCAACAAAATCAAATCCACTATTTTAAACACTGATGAGGATATACATTAGGCTCTTCTCACAGCCACAACAAAGCAGCCATGTTTTTCCACAATAAAATCTTGCTCTAAGACAGCAATCTACATGTATTTCTTCCTGAACTATCAGCAAAACCAAGTACTAAGCTTCATTTCATGTATTTACTGAAAATTACCAAAGTGTGTTCAGCATCATTAAAGAACTATAGAAAATTTAGGTTCTTGTATCAATGCCTAAAATTTTCTGCAAATTTTTTACGGTGGAGCCAGAATAAAAATGTATGATGAATCTCATGGGATCCTCACATCTCAGGCTGCAGTGGAAAATCTCATCTTTGTCATACATAGGCAGAAATCACCTGATTTAGTGCTCTCTAGAGTCCCAACAAGTACAGAAACAAAGGATGCCAAGCTCAGAGAATCACTATTCGATTGTAGGAGGAAGAGTAAGTCTTGCCATGAACAGGTGGTTATTACAGCTAAGTGGTAAGTTTATCTCACAGTGACCTATGGGCTGTGTTTTAGTAATCACAAAGTAATTTTAAACTTCTATTATCCAAGAAGAAAATTACTAAGAATGTTTCCAGAATTGCACTGAATGAAAACACCAGAGACATATGGGCTCAACAACAGCATGGATCCATGCAACCCTGGATTACTGTGTGTTCATCTCTGCCTGTGGCAAAGTCCATGGAGCAGAGACCTTCTCCCACATTTGATTTTAGTTTCTTTGTAAACTAAATGTAGTTTCTTTCTCCATTTTAAAATGGAACTTACAGATTCAGCAATAGCGATTAAGGCTGTACAAACTCAACACGGGAAGAAACTTAGTGGGGGAGCTCCACCTAGCTGGCAAAATTTCTCTATTTGGCCCAGTTTAGTTTCACACGTGGTGAGACTACTTCACTGGGCAAGTTGTTTCTGTACAAAAGCTCCCTGCAGAAGCCACGAAGCCAAATGGGTATCCTCCAAATGCAGAGGCAGGACATTAATGCATAAGAGTCTGAAGCAGAAGGTTCCTTTTCCAGAGAGCTTGTTTAGGAAAGTATCGGGGGAAACCAATTCTGCTCAACACATTCCTCCTCCACTTTCCTGCCTCTTGATTCCCAGTCAGAATGGAGAATAAACATAAAGGAGCAAGCAGACCAAAGAGAAAGAAAGCGTTAGAAATATGGATATTAAGTGCATAGTCCTCCTGTGGAAAGGACATGACAACTTCACAGCCCTTTGTGCTTCAGATTTAAAATTTAAAACAAGGAGTGGCAGAGCTGCATGTGAAGGACCAGCAAAGACAATGTTTACTAAAGCAGTCCATTATACAGATAAGTTCAAAATGTCCTGAGATTAATAAAAATTCTTCTTCCTTGACAGGCTAACTACCAGAATGAGCTCTAGGAAAAGGGACCTGGGTCTTTTCTCATGACCTGTTTATCTTATGGATTTTGGTTTAAGTTGTGGGGGTTTTACACTCTATTAATTACAACATAATGCAGCTATAGTCAGAAGTCATTTCTATCAGGGACAAAGCTCTCTATAAGGCCAGTGGAATTTGAACACTAGGACAGAAACCACAGTCAGCTGAATGCTGTATTATAACAGGTTAGGTCAAAAACAAAGATGTGAAGGTACTTTTCCCCAAATCATAAAACTATCATGTCTGTCACATAACCTATCACTTCAGTTTGTTTCAGCCTCTGGAAATGACAGAACATGAAAGAATTTTTAAAAGCTTGAGAAGGAATCCTAGGAGCCAAAGACCAGCACGCCTGATCTGCAGACCAAACCAGTAAAAGCCTCTAGTAGAAGGTAACTGGCTAAATTCTGAAAGAAGGGCAAGGGCAAGGGCAAGGGCAAGGGCAAGGGCAAGGGAAAGGGTAAGGGAAGACTAGCATACAGGGATAGTTCATGTGTCTTAATAATGAAGAATTCATGGAGTAATATTTGAACAGAACAGCAGCTTTCTTAGCAGCTCATAACTTCCTTTACACTGCAGAAAGGAAAACTTAAATAGACTCCATCGGCCCAGAATAATTAAATTTGATCAAATATATTATAGCAGAGTAGTAGAAAGAAAACTCTCAGTCAGGCGTGAGAAATTTGGCATTGATTATGTGGATGATTATGATTAGATTTATTGCTAATAGAGTATCTAAATATTGCCAATGCAGTACAGAATATAAGGAGGTCTAAAGGATTATAATATAAGAAGGTTCAGCTAGAAACATACGCGTTAACATTCTCAGGCATTGCAGAACACACAATTACAAAGCACCTATGGGGCTACTTTAGGATTTTATCTCCATATGTGACCATATCTTAGCACTTTTACTCACTCACAAATAAATGTATTTCTTATGAGAGCAGCCAGAGCGTTCCTCCTCCAATTTCCACGTAGTGTTTTATCTTACGACAAATCATACTGCCCATCAGAGACAATCACAAAGGAGAAAGGTGGTGGGGGGAGGACTCACACGAGGACTAGACTACTTTTCATCAGCTGTCACACACATGTCAGCAAGTTTCTTGAAAGAAAAGCTCTAGTCTCTAGTCAATGCATGAATAAATGTGCAGAACAAACTATGGGCAAAGTCAGCACCATACTCAGGGATAAATTGTTAGTGTTCATACAGAGAAGGGGGTTGGGGGGTTTATTTATTTATTTCATAAGCATTAAGAGTCTAAATAAGTTGTTTCAAATTCTGAAGACCCTCAAAGCACTAGTAGACTCGGGAACCAAAAAACCACAAAGAAAAATCACACAGGTTTAAATCTGCTCTTCCTTCCACCACTGTACACTTTCCTGGGCCTTCAAACTGAAAGGTTGAAAATGACTTCTCTAACTGTAACATGAAAAGCCTCAGCAAAGACCTGTCTACAGGAGATGTGTGACATTATATGCACAGCAAAAATAAATTCAGTCGAGTAAATTGAAGAACAAAATTACTCAAACCATCATACATACACCATATACTTTTTATTAATATTAAGAGTTAAAAACCACTTAGCATTGTTCATTAATTGTACAAAGTAGTATACTTGTATGGAGCATCTTTGTTCCTTGTATGGTCTATTCCACTAGTTATCAAATTATTGTGCCTTTTCTGAAGTTGGGAGTTGGAACACCAATACCCAGAACTTGGTCATAGGCAGAAATTTTAACCATAAAATCTCTCTTACTGCCTTCAGTCTGATTCAGGAGACATTCAGGAGACATTTCATGGGGACAACTTCTTAACATTTTCTAACAGGTGCTGAGCAGACTGGCACAAGAAAACACGCATTTCAGCATTATCTCACTTGCTTCTTACAGCATGTTATTTTAAAAAAAAAGAAACAAAAACAAATAAAAAACCCAAAAAAACAAAAGAAAGAACACACTGGTAAGAGCAGAGTTATTTCCAATGTGAGTGATTAAGCCTTGAACAGTAACTTTACAAGTTTCATTTTCTCTCTTTATTATTAGACTGTGATCCAACAAATGCATCTGACATATTATATGTACACATATTCACAAGACTGTCTTCACTGCTAGGATTTCCCCCGAGTCCATAAAGTTAACAAATCCAAAAAGTTCACTAAAAACAACTTTTTCATTCCTTCCTTGCTTTTTAAAGGCTTCAGGGATGAAAATAGGTAAATTGCCATTACAGAGATACAGCTGAGACTGTGTGGCCTTGGACCATCCCACTGATCACTTTCCACAGCCTATTAAAAGCTCATAAACATTTTGATATTATAATCACCCAGCAAACCAATGTGTGGCAGGTAAGAAACCAGGCCATAGTCTTCTGTATAATTTTACACTGAATTTCAATCGATTCCATCTTTTTATATTCAGAAACAAAGCATTCCTTTTCTCAGCGGTTACATGCACATACCACATCCTGTGAACAAGGCGCTTCCTCCACGGCAGGCCACGCTGCAGAGCCCTGATGTCAGGGCTCACAACACAAGGCACATTCCCCGCAACAGACTCAATTTCACCAACTGCCATCCCTGACAGTGGCCAATACTCACTACTCTGGGAAAAGCACAACACCATCCCCCTTTAGTCAGAGTCAGATCAAGATCTTTCTGAACAAGAAGTGACATCACTACCTTTGTTTGTGGGGTTTTTTTCCTTTAGAAGTACCTCCTCTTGTTTGTTCTCAAGCTTGTGTCCTGAAGATTTCATTTTCCTTCGTGATTTATTACTGAGAAATTATTTGCTCTCCATACTCCCATCCACTATTTATCTCTCTGCAAAGAACTATCACATGCAATCCCTATTCCTTGAAATCTATTATTTAAGGGGAAAAACTTTTCTGTCCTTATATGAAAACTATTCCAATGATCCTTGTTCCTTTGCTGAGTTGTTTTTTTTCCAAATTCTATTCTACTTTCCTTTTGATAAGGTGACCCAAAACTCATGCAGTTTTCAAGATCTCCAGGAATTCATACGCTAGTTTGATGGGATTTTCCTTTTTTTCCACTTTTTGTCCTTTCTACCCCTTCCTAACATTGTACTGCCTGCCTTTTTGACCCCTGTTGAGAATTGAGCTGACATTTTCACAGGATTATTCACAATGAGTCCGGGATCCTTCCTGAGTGATAATAGGTAATATAGAGCATATACTCTATGTATAATAGTGCATGAGTATTATTTTGCATTTATCCATTCTGAACTTCCTCTGCTATTTTCTCACTAAGTCATGCAGAACTGCAGGATCTTCTGCAATGCTTTACAGCAAATTTATATTTGACATCTCCGTAAGCTTTGTCATACCCCTCATTCTCCTCAGGCTGCTTTTGAACACAAAAATACAGACAGCCACACTGTGCCAGACCAGTGATCTCCCTAACCAAGCATTCTGTGCAATAGTGATTAAAAAAAAGACACTCAGGCAACAGCACCAGAACACAACCCTGGAACACCTTCCACTCTCAGCCACTCCTGAGTTTGCATGCTGTATCTATTATAGATTTGGCTTGCTTTTCCATGCTAGTAGCTCCTTGGACACAGGCAAACCCCTAGGATTTGTCATGTCCTCGGGTGTGGAATTTCAGAGCTTAGTGACACATTGTGCACAGAACCACCTCCTCTTGTTCTGAACCTGACACCCACCAGCTTCCTTTGGCACCACAGACACTCGGGCTCTAGTCACCCTCTAATGACACCAATGATTCGGTGGACTTCTGTTTTTGAAGACTGAGCCATTTGTTAGCTATTTCAGAACAGATTCACAGTTTCTTTAGGCTCAGGCTCAAAATTAAACTATCAAGCAAAAGGACTGTGACATCAACATTATCCAATGGTTTTCTGGGAAAAAATGTAGTAGGTAGTTTCTCCCTGCTATTTGATCTCCTTACTCTCAGTCAAATGCTGCTTAGAGCAGATCTGCGAAGTTCTTGTTCCAAGAGCAGTTGCAACACTCCTGCAACAGTTAAAAAATTTGACTCTTGCAGTTTAACTATTGATAACACATCTGTAAATAGAAAGTATAGTAAGAGTAGTTGCGCAGAGGAAAAAGGGAAACAGAAAAAATGATGCTAAAATTTTTAGAAACATTATTCTGTGTTGCTTTTCTGCTTGACTTTCTATTGTCCCTCTTTGGGATTTTTCCTCACCCAAAAAAAACAAGTCCATGTAACATTTTGCTGCTGGCCAGCAAAGTGAAAGTGTTGAGAGCAGAAGTCATGAGGTAGACTACCAAAACTGCACAGAAAGAGTAGACAAAATTTACCCTACTTTTTCTATACTTTTGTATACATTTTAATTTGGACTTTTTCAAAAGAAACCGAGATCATCGTTGTCTCCACCCTAGAGAGGTTTCTTTTTCCTGGTCATTGTGGAAAGTCGAGGTTGAAGCAAGTGAATTTTACACTTAATTCCGAGGACAGGGAGGCTTACAGTCACTCTGATGTGTTCCAGGAATCAATTCCTCAGTTGTGGGCTAGCTGCAGAAGCAGTTTGTCTCTCCCATTCATTCCCTATTTCGCCAACAATGCCATTGTTCCAGTGGAATGCAGCTGTCATGAGCGGCCGTGACTGCAGAAGGTGCTCCCTCAGGCAGCCTGGGCCACCGCCATCAAGCATTGTAAAGTCTAAGACCAAAACCAAAACCTTGAACTCGCCTTGGTACTCAGCAGGGTTGCAGTGCAATGAGCAGAGCTTCAGGGCCATATGCTTTCAGCAGCCTGTATTAGGGAGGAGATGAATTGCTCTATTTTGCGTCAGCTTTGCAAATCTATACCATATGACTGGCTACTAAAAGTCAGTAGCCAACCAGAGTGCAAGGATTTGTAGCTTCTAAAGCTATTGTGAAATTATGGGGGGAGGGAGTGGTTCAGTATTTATACAAGTGAGAGGCACAATCTGAATTCAGGAAATTGTTTAAATATAAATAAATCTGTACAATTATGCATCCATGACTCCACTGTATCCCACACAACGTTCAGCCAAGAATTTACTTTAGCTTAGTGCTTAACTCCTTTCTTCAGTTTTAAAAACCAATTAAGATAGTTTTCAAAAAGAAAACATTTACTATTCTTGTGAAAGTGTACATGCAAGTGCAAATCTTTACATCTATACCAGGATGCACAAACTGATTTTACAAAGGCAATTCAAGTATCATTCAGAAGTAGTAGTCAACCATCAGCTTTTGTAAAATTTCACAAAAAACAGGCTCTAAATCACACAAAGTCTTGGTTCAAGCTGTAGGACTTCAGCATGGTGTTTCCAATATTTTTCTCCTGGTTCATAGAAAAAAAATAAATCTCCCAATGCTCTTACTCCAGCCTTTACAACCTATAAGTGATCTTACCCAATATTACTAAGACTTCTTACCTGCTATTTCTCCTGTTTTATCACTCCTACCAAGTTCTACCAACAATGATTTTCTAATCATTACTCTTGTTCATCCACCCTTCCCCTACCCAACCATCTCTACCAATAATCAACCCAACGTCTGAGTGATCACAGCCAAGAGCAATCGCTTAAATGCTCAACCACCCATTTCTAGCTTTTCCCCCCCCATTAACTGAGGAAATTCAAATGAAATTAAAACATACTGCAGATGGCTGTACTGGTTATTTCTACCTTTATTTTTGCAGAACTTCTTCCACAACTAAGCGCTAGCAGTTAATTGAGCACATCATGCACTTTTTACATATTAAATGAACTGTAAGAGACCAACAAACTTACCCAAGCATATTTCTGTAAACAAATTACTGGGAACACATACAATATCAAATCACTTTGACACACAGAAATAAATGGGCCAGCGTGATAGTAACCAGTGCCCCTCACACAAAGACAGACCACACTGCCTCTCCTCACATAGAGGAGATTAGTCTTTCTCCAAATCAGCTTAGGGGAATGGGAAATGGAAAGCAGTCACCAGTCCTCTGCAACTACTTGCTGCTCTATGGTTCTAAAAGCCTTAAGAATAATAAAGAAGAAAAGAAACAAAGAGATCACATCTCAGACTCACGTCTTCTTCCCAGTGCAAAAGTCTTTGCTTTGCCACGGAAGCCTGAGCAAATTGCAGACCAAATAAGTGGGAGAGGGAAGATCTACTCACTAGGAAAGGCCATCGTGAGTAAAGGCATGTGCAAATCTCACCATTCATAAGTAGTTCTGTCTCTGTTACATGCCAGAACCCAGAGCAGAACTCTTTCTAGATTTAATTCATGGCTGAAGTCAGTTCTGAATGAACAAGTGTCAGTCAGTAGAAGAGTACATATTGGAATCCAAATGTAAAAAAAATACTTACAAAAAGGCTGAATGTAGAAATGAAAAAGCCACAGGTGCTTTTGACATTAACATGTTTCAATAGCACTTCACCCCCAAGGAGATCAGCTTGGGAAAAAAGGTAAATATAAGTGTTATTAAACCCCTAGAAAGCTAACATGGATTCTCTTCTTAATTTTAATACATAAATGAACAAAATTAGTCATTTAGGAATATGTGAAGCAGGAAAGTCCAGAACTGGCCTCCTGTGGAAAGAAGGAGACCCAAAACAGAGACTGTAAACCCTAGAGGCACGAGGCAGAAGAGAGATTAGACTGAAAAGAAGAACAGAAAGCAGAGAAACTGAGAAGGGCATTTTAAAGTGTGACCACAGACGTAAGCTGAAGGCTGACATTAACAAACCACATTATCTTGTGCTTGTCTGCTTACAACATCCCACTCTATCCCCTTTTTGCTTCTCATTAAATGAAAAACAAGGGAACAAGGAAAACAATGCCAATGAAAACTTTTTTAGAATATGGAATCCTTGCAAACAGTATTGTTACAATCATATTAAAGAACCATACCAAGCCACACATCTTAGTAATTCAAATACCAAACTAGATTTTAATACAATCATAAGCATGTTATATTCCATCCAAACATGTTTTTCTGACTTTATTTTCTTCACTTCAACAAATGAAACATTTCTGGAAAGGAAGCAACAAGAATTTGCTCAAGATAAAAGTCAGCAAATCTGGTCCTAGACATACATCACAGAAGGAACAGAATGCTTTTCTTTTCATATGAAAAAAATTTATCTGACACATTGAATTCTATAAAACAGACTAGAGTGACTTCACTGAGAGAAGTATCCCAGTCTACCTGCAGTTAGAGAGCAAACCTTTGGAAAGAACAGATATTTAAAATTTTAAAAAACAATAAAGTAAAATAAAAACAAACCCACCACACTTCTTTTTAAGTACTCAAAGAATGTACAATATTGTCACATTAATATCTGATTTTCTTGTGAACAAGCGGTGCTGCAAATATATTTTTCCTGTTCACCATTTGCAATGACAAAGACACTATCAATCAGCCTGATTATAGACAGCACTACCATAGAGGATGTTTACTCCCAGTGCTGAAAATTAAGAGGAGACAGCTATAAAGGAGACTAGCTTTTTGCTTTATTACCATACCCTACAAAGCCATTACAACTTTGTGCCATACGCATCTTTCTCTATCTAAGCTCCATCTTTGTTGTGGTTTAATTTGTCTTCTATTCAAATAAGTCACTACACCGGTAGAATTACTGTCTGTGAACGTGAATTGAAAGAGACGCTACTTTTTCAGTTTGGGTTGAGCCCTGCCAAGATCACCTCTAACTTCCCACCCTTTCACCCTCCTTAATTCAAGAACTGGGGACCCAGAATCAAGAAGCAACACAGCATTAAAGTCAGCTTTTCTCGACCCACTGTCAAGTATTCCAACTCTAGACTTTCCACAGGCATAGAGTTCACTAAACACTTAAGTGCTTTTGCTATCAAAAACTTTTAAAATGGCCAACTAGTAAAGCACCTGAAACTCATTGGAGACCCTTTAGGCATCAAATGGCACAAGGCCCATTACCCAAAAGCTCAAGATGAGTTTAATGGAAGCTTGCTAACAGTGTTTTGGGTCCAGCACATCTAAAGATTCCATTTCGCCCACCAGTGGCACTGTAGGATAACTCTCACCAAAATTCCCTTTGAAATACCACAGAGCAGAGATACCAACTCAGCTTCTACTGGAAAGACAGTGCTGCCACTCAACTCCACCATTTTCAAAAAGATAGGTTAGTTTGCAGGGTTGTTCATAACTAGATCCTTTCATCCTTTTCACTCACTTGTAGACAGCTGCCAAAGGGTTGGAATTCATACTCTGGGGACGGCCAGGCAGAGGCAAAGACACCATCTATCTCACTGATGATGTTGCGGGTAATCTATCCTATTGCAATGGTGAAGAATACCACAGGAAACCTGTCACAGATAACTGAGCTGTTCCTGGTTTCAGCTCACTTGTGCAGCCATGTGTCCAGCCTAGGAAAATTCTCCTCCTTGAAAACACAGCAACTGCAGAACCCCTGAGTTTCTCTCCATGAATGCAATTACTGAAGTGAACCATTTTCCTTGAGAACTGAAGCTGATATTACCATCAGAGATGATGGTAGAAGGCTGACATAGTCTCTGCATGATGTTACAAGAGGCCATGTACCTCAGGGAAGGGCAAAACTATGAGATTTAAAAATGTTCCAAGTTCTCCAAGAAATGACTATGTCCAATACACCCTAGAAAGCTGACTAGCAATTAGAAATTACAAGTATCACTATTCCACACACTGCTACTTGTAAAATTTTCACTCAATCTACACAAAGAAATTAATTTGTCTACTCTACCAGGGCTAGAAAACATACAAAATTCCCCAGGCAAACAGAACTCAGTGGAAACCCTAAATCACTGAAGTGGCTAATTCTCTTAGTGGGAGAAGTTGCTTTCCGAAACTCCATTGATACAAAAGCGTAAGACAAGAAAAGTACTTTGTACATCAAGCACTTTGTAACTTCTAATTTCAGCAAACTAATCAAGTTTTAGATGTTGACCTACACAATGAAGCACAAAAAGACTATGCACTAGAAAACAATTGAAAAGACTTGATTTCCTGAAACCCTAAGCACTGGAAGAGTTATATTAAGTAAATCTGCTATTTACATTTTCTTTGTTGCTGCTTTGCAAAGACTCTCTGAAAGAAACACACACTGTGGTGCAAGCAACAAGGGGCATGAGACAGACAATGACCGTGATACTCCAGTACCCAGAAAGCTTGCCATCAAAACTAAGTAATGATTTTAATTATCATGCTATTTGGTAATAGTTTAAATATTAGAGTTGGATTTTTTTTTCCCCAGAATTGTTTTTCAATAGGTTGTTCAGCCATGCCTGTCTTTGAACCTAGCCTTAAACACTTAGGATGGAACTGGGATGCTCAGACAGGAAAGCCAAGCATGCTGCCCTTGCCTACACTCTCACACGAAGAGGTTACCCGGCACAAAGCCCTGCTGTGGACAGACCCAGAGGTGCTACCAACCAGACTGACCAGAGGATTTGTCTACCCACCCTCAATCCGAGGCATCCCACGTACTCACAAGAAAGTTGTTCTGATGCCCAAAACAACAGGCAGGTATCTTCTTTCAACTATTACTGCAATAGGTAAATCTATTATTACCATATAATGCTGCCATCATAGACAGCCATAGACAACCAAGTCCAAACCTCTGTCAGCAAGAGAGTGTGCAGGAATCCTCCCTAGGGTGCCTCAGGCAATATTAGTGCAGTTCGTCCAGCTGCTTGCTTATCCAACATCAGCACAAGAGCTGTGGGGGCGGTAACTCTGGCAGAGGAAAGGCAGCAAATCGCTGGGGAAAAGTTGCATCTTCAGCCAGCACAGCTGCTTGCAAAATGAGCTATCTTGCTACACTCCTAGCCCCGAGGGGCCTGGTGCATACTGCCACAGGGACCAGCACCACAGCCACTTCTACGCAGCAGACCACTGGCTAGAGCACTTGCCTAGACTGTGAGAAGGTGACATCCACTTCTCTCCTGGACCTAAAGGGAGCCAAAGAAACTATTGCCCACCTCGTGGGAGACGGCTGTGACAGCCAAGCAGCCTGTGAGACACCCCCTGTATAGCAGGGAATAGATTACCTATGTTTGTAACAACCAGCTAAAATAATCATGGATTCCTTGTAACCCCACCTGGGATCTGAGACCAGAGGAAGTACAGCACCATCACCCAAGTTACCGCTTCTGCTACACGGTCCCCTCTCCCCTGTACATGGACTAGGGCCGACTGCAGAGCAACCACCGCATCATTAACTCACAGGCAGCACTTTAACACGCAGTGATTTGTGTGTCTGTAAAGACACGCTAAGAAAGTTGTTCACCCTGGAGAAGGGAATATTGCACGGAGACCTCACGGCAACCTCCCAGTATCCCAAGGGGGCGTACAGGGAAGCCAGAAGGGCTCGCCGAGCGCTGTAGTGACAGGACAAGGAGTAATGGGTACAAACGTAAAGAGGGCAAATCTCGGTTACATGCTGGGAAGAAATCCTTTACTGTGAGGGTGTTTAGACCCTGAAACAGCCTTGCCCAGACACGCTGCGCACGACCCAGCCCTCCCAAGTGTTCAGAGCCGGGCTGGACGGGGCTCTGAGCAACCTGGCCTGGTGGGAGGCGTCCCTGCCCACGGCAGGGGGTTTGGCACTAGACGATCCTTTCGGGTCCCTTCCAACCCGCCACCACGCCACAACCCCGTGATCCAGCACACACACGGCTCCGAGCCACTGCCGNAAAACAAAACAAAACTGAAAAAAATAGAAGGAAAAGGAAAGGGCCGCCTGTTCGCCGTCCGCGCAGGGGGCGGGGGGGCGGGCGTGGGCGCCGTCAGGTGACGGGCGCGGGGGGAGCCGCGCGTGACGGGGGCGGGGAGGCCGCGGGCGCGGGGGATTCCCNCCCACCTGGGATCTGAGACCAGAGGAAGTACAGCACCATCACCCAAGTTACCGCTTCTGCTACACGGTCCCCTCTCCCCTGTACATGGACTAGGGCCGACTGCAGAGCAACCACCGCATCATTAACTCACAGGCAGCACTTTAACACGCAGTGATTTGTGTGTCTGTAAAGACACGCTAAGAAAGTTGTTCACCCTGGAGAAGGGAATATTGCACGGAGACCTCACGGCAACCTCCCAGTATCCCAAGGGGGCGTACAGGGAAGCCAGAAGGGCTCGCCGAGCGCTGTAGTGACAGGACAAGGAGTAATGGGTACAAACGTAAAGAGGGCAAATCTCGGTTACATGCTGGGAAGAAATCCTTTACTGTGAGGGTGTTTAGACCCTGAAACAGCCTTGCCCAGACACGCTGCGCACGACCCAGCCCTCCCAAGTGTTCAGAGCCGGGCTGGACGGGGCTCTGAGCAACCTGGCCTGGTGGGAGGCGTCCCTGCCCACGGCAGGGGGTTTGGCACTAGACGATCCTTTCGGGTCCCTTCCAACCCGCCACCACGCCACAACCCCGTGATCCAGCACACACACGGCTCCGAGCCACTGCCGCCGCGGGCCCGCTGTGCCTCGGGGCGAAGGCAGCGGCGGCACCACCTGCTGCCCTCCCAGGAGGTGCCGCCGGGGCCGGCCATTCTCATCGGGACG
>WBMV01008407.1:147659-286754 GCA_013396655.1 Campylorhamphus procurvoides | reverse complement strand
CCCTCGCCCGCCCGCCTGCTCACTCCCTCCCTTCGCCCGGGGACGGGCTCCTGGCTCCTCAGGCTTTTGCAATCCTTTTCCATGCCTCGGGATAACGCACCCTCCGGACCTGCAGCTACCGGGAGTCTGAGGGATTTTGTGTCTCGGGTCCTGCCGCTGGACAGCGCCTACACGCGCCTTTAAGGAAGCGGGCACCTACAAACTAGATGTAAAGACGGAACCTCCACAGCAACCGAGTACGTATGCGAGCGAGCGGGAGCGGCTGCGGGAGAGGGACAACGCGGCGTGTCCCCACTTCGTGAAAGTTGTGCCGCCGGGGTAGATAGATGCTGGGGAGATGCCGGCTCCGGGCGATGCGGCTCAAGCCGACGCGCCGCCGCGCCGGGCTCTCGCTGAAACTTTTCCCTCACCTTCCCCCCCGCCTCCCTCATCCTCCCTGTGGATGCTCATTTGTCGCTCGGCTTCCGAGAGTCCCTTGGCGGCTCGACAACCCCCGCCGTGCCCGGGGCACCGCTGCCCCTCGCAAACGGGAGGGTTGTGGTTGAAAGGAGCGGGAGCCGGAGCCGGTGGTACTAAGGTATTTCTGCTAGTTGTTGTCATGGAAATGATGCTGCCGGCGGCGGCGGCGGGGAGTTTACAGCGCCGGTGATGAATGGCAGCAATTTGTCTCCTTCCTTTAGCCGCGCTTGGGAAATAGGTGGTTCTGTTTGCACAAGTTCAGCTGTCTAATAGGGATGGCGGGGCAGGTTGAGCTCATCTCACTTTGGGAGGCAGCAGCCCCCCTCGGCAGCCCAAAGAGCTCGCCCAAGAGGTAATTGCTGGAATGTGACATATTCTATTGAAATGAGTTGGGATGTTTGCTCGGCACGTCTGCCGGGCATCTACTCCTCGGAAATGTGCACTTTTCCCTTCGGAGGTCAGAAGTGGTAACGAGGGGCCGCGGTGCCCCGGCACGAGCGGTACCGTGCGGGGACACTGGGCTCGGCCGCCGCTGCCCCTCTCCCTGCCCCCGCGGCGCCTCTCGCCTTTGCCTTCTCGCCTTAATAGCTGCGAAAGAAGTTTCAGTCTTGGAAAGCGGTGACAAATCGCGTGTGCTGGGTGGTGGTGTTCTGTCGGGGGACGGTTATCGGGGCAGCATTATCGCGATACTCTGTCCCGGGCAGGGATGCGGGTCACCTTAGCGCGGCTAGTTAAGAACGCTGTTGCTTAACTCGCAGTTTTTGGATACGATGGATTCCGTGCGAGGATATTTCCCAGAGAAAGGGCGGAAAACGCTGTTTTATCTAGGGGAGTTGGTGTGTTGGGATAGGATTTTTTCTCCAAGAAAAAAAAAGTTTGGGAATGAATCGCTAACTTTTATCCAAGCCGCTTCACTCGATTACATTCTTCGCCCTATTTTTCTCTCCTCCGTGGAGACCGTTGTATGCTGGAGTCAAGCCCCGGTAAAAAAACAATGGACTAAACCAGACCAGACGGTTTCTTCGGAGGTGAATCTCACGCGATCTCGTGGATATTTGCTGGAGTGACCGTGCGGCTCGGGGCGATCCCTCCCCCGTCAGAAAAAAAAAATAAAAAATTCGCCAGCTAACCGGCGGTGGAAATCGAGCTCGAAACTTTTTAATTGAATGGAGCTTCCCCCTCCGCGGTCCCTCCCGGGTAAATGAAGGTTTCGAAACTCGCCTGAAGAAGTCACAATCACAATGGAGTATTTCACGGTTTCCTCCTCGTATTACAGGGTGGGGAGGGGTGTCACTCGGGGCTGAATGTAAAGTGCACGGAGGAAGAAAAGAGCTTTGACAAGGGTAGTTATTTCCTCCTAATTTACAGCCCTTACGGCCCTGAGCTCCTGGCTCGGGCGGCGGCAGCCCGGAGGGGTGCTGCGTGGTTAAAAGCGCAGCGAGTGTCTCTAGGTAACCGGCGGCTCAGGGGGGGCAGAGGAGCCCTAGGGCGCTCCGTGCCGAGCGGGAAGCTGCCCCGCAGGAGCTCGGGGGTGAACGAAACCCTAGGGAGAGAAAGGGATGAGCTGACAGGCACTTAATATCCCGGGAGCTGGCGGGTGTTCAAAGGCGAGGGGCGCGGGGAAGGCAAAAGAAAGACAAGGAGCGGTAGGGAGAAAGAGTGGCCAGGCAGCGGCTCCCGTGGGCGGGGGCCGGCGCTGCGGTGCATCCCCCGCACTGCCGCGGAGCCACGGCCGCGCTCGCAGCGCCCCGAGGGTCGCGGGCAGGCGGCGGGGCTGCGATGCTGGAGCGGCGTCCTGAAACACCGCAGGCTAGCCGGGATGGCAGAATACCCGAGTCTGGCCGGTGCCTTGCATAGAAACTTCCAGCCGGTCCCTGCCACCCAAAAAGAGAAAGTTCTCGCGAAAAAGTGGACGCTCGGGGATGCTGCCCCGCTTGTGGCAGTCACCCGGCCGGGGTTGTCCTCTTGCCTTCCCCGGGCTCCTCGGCTGGAGAACAAACCGCGGACTCCGTTGTACCAGCGCGGTGCTCTCTCTCTGCCTTTTGTGTGATGAGGGATCGGGAGCAGGCAGGAACGCGCTCCCCGTCCGGCTCCCCGCTCCCAGCAGCGGGGCCAGGCGGGGGGATGCCGGCCGAGGGCGGGGGACGGCCCCGCCGGGGAGGAGGTGGGGGGGCGCCCCTCTGCCCCGCAGGGCTCCGCCGCCCCCTGACTGTGCCTTATCTCCCCGCCGCCGGCGGACAGAGCCCGGGTCGGAAGAGCGCCCCCCGCCCAGGCCAGGCCCCGGGCCCGCCTCCGCAGAGAGGTCCCAGCCGGCACCCACCCCGCCGCCGCCGCCGCCCGCCGCCGTCCGCACCTCCAGCCCCACCATTCAGCGCGCAAGATACCCGCCAGGTAAGCTGCGGCGTCGGGAGGGACAAGGGAGGATGGGCAGGAGGGAGGGGGTGCCACAGCTCCTGCCGCGGGCCCTACCCTTCCCCGGTCATCCCTTTGGCATCATCGGTCCCCGACGTCCCGGGGCGTTTAAATCCCGAAAGGGATCGGGGCAGAGTCTGCCTTTGGCATAGTGCTTTTGGCGATGTCGTGCCAGGGCGCACGGGGGTTGCAAGCCCCCCGCCAAAGACGTGCCATATTTAAGGCAGAGATGGGTGGGAGTGTTAGTGTCCCTGTGAGGAGCCCAGCTGGGCACCCCTTACGTCAAGTTCTCGCAAAGACAGCAGAATAGTATGGGAATAATTCCCAGTGTCCCTACCCTGATTCTTGTACATTTGGGCTTTGATGACAGGGTGCTTTTCAATGCACCTCCCCGTGGGGCTTTTTTAAAAATATTGCTGGATAAAGAAGAAAAAATCCCAGGTTATTTTCTTTGCGTGGAAATTAATACTGGTGCCCTAAGTGGAAAAGTAGGGGTTAGAATTAGTCAAGTGCGCTGGCAAAGGGCGAGGTAGGAGGAGTCCCACAGAGCCAGGGGAGACCAGACCTTTAGGTTAGGGATATTTTTTCAGTCCTCAGGTCAGAGTTATTTTAGACTTCTGGGGTTTTATTCCACTTTGCACAGAATTCAGTGGCATAACCCTCTTATGCTAAGAAAAATGCAGGGGGGAAAAAAGGCGTAGTGATCTGTTTCCCTGAACTCCTGCTCATTTTTCCTTCACAAAGCTGTGTATCAACATATTCACTTGTCACATTATCTGTCCCCTCACTCAGTTGTGTTCCTCAGTTTTTAGTGGAGGAGTGTGGAAAGAATTTCTTTCCCTTTTTATTTGATTAAGCACTGATCACTGTGTTTTAACAGACGGTCCTTAAACTAACAAATGATAGTGATAGGACTTGCCAGGAAATGTGTGTGCGTGGAATGGCACGGACAGAAATTGATAGGGAAAAAAAAGAGAACGGTAGAATAATATATAAATAACATTGGGAGGCAAGGCTTGGAAAAGGGTTGTCCTGCCTTTTCTTCAAGCTTTTGGGTTTATGAGCAGGAAGGTCTTTATTTCAGGAAACACCAATATTTTTTTTCCTCAGCTTTTAATATTTTCTCTAGAAAAAGAAAGGTCTGAATGGTTTGTGACAGCATGATAATTGAAATCTAGTGCTTAGTTTACGTATGTTTACCTGCAAAGTGGGCAGGAAAGAATTAAAAGTTGATTTAACACAAATTATTTGGATTCCTGCATGCCAAACTCAAGTGAATATTTTAAAATTGTAAGAGCAAGGAGTTCTTAAAATAATGAGGAAAATCTCATTATTTTTGAGGCAGGTTTGTTTTTTTTAGCATGAGTTTTTTCTTAAGTGCTTTTGGAATATAAATAACTATGATTAAGAAGAGACAAACTGCACTTAATTCTGATATACACTTAATCCATATTTACTTTTTTCTTTATGAGAAAATTTATACTAATTGATGCATTTTATTCCTCTGCTGTGAAACCAAAATACACCACACACTTTAAGTTTGGGTTGCAAGTATTGGGCTACAATCTCACAGTGTTTACTCAGGCAAACCTCAATGAATTTCAGAACTGGGTCCATTATTTCCTGCAACCAGCAAATGAAGTAGCAGACTACTAGGAAATGGAACAGAAAAAAACAATCAGATCTTTATAGCCAGGCACTGTGTTGCTTCAGCCATTCCAGCTATCAGTGAACCGCATTAACTTTTATGACTGATGGATAAAAACAACTGTGTTAGTGACCTCAACCTTGCTTTCCCATAAAACCAGAAATACCACATACTTTTTATTTTACATTTTTACAAATTTAAGAATATATTGTAACACCCCCCCCACCACCACTTTTTTAAGGAGAATGTTCTACCACAGATAAGTCTTAAAACAGAAAAAATTAGCAATATTCAATTATTAGCTGACCAGAAGCATGCTTCAAAGGTCCAGAGTTGAGTAAGCAAAATTGATGCTTGCAGGTCCTAAGTAGCAAACCCTGTGATTTGAGCAATTCCTCGGACATGCACTACAGATGCTGCTTCTTTTAAAACAAATATAATTCTTAATATTATGCATTTGATAATCTCGTCTGTCCTTCTTGAAAATTTTACAGCATGACTGCACACATACAGAGTTAGAGTCATAAACTCTTCTCATTCTGCTTATCTAATTCTCATTGACACCAGTTGTAGGGCAGCCTGAGATGGATTCTTCTGTCACTGACACTGGTATAAATGTGAGTTTCACTTGTGACTGGATGAGAGTAGGCTCCTAATGCTTAGTTGATCCCTGATACACATTTCTTGTTGGAAGGGAGACTCAAGGCTAATTTGTATGTCCTCTGTCCAGGTGAGGATGGGAGCTGGATGTCTAACTGAGCTCTGAAATGTGGGAATGCTTCTAGGAAAAAAGTTTGTGAGGGCCCGGGCCGTGGCCTCAGTGCACTGGGCTTGTTGTTAATGTCCCCCTTTGCCCTTGCAGATATGCCCTGTGTGCAAGCGCAGTATAGTCCTTCACCACCCGGTTCAAATTATGCATCTCAGACCTACGCGTATGGCTCGGAGTACAGCTCAGACATCATGAACCCTGACTATGCCAAGCTGACCACGGACCTGAGCAGTACTGAAATCACTGCTACTGCCACCACCTCCCTTCCCAGCTTCAGCACCTTTATGGAGGGTTACTCTGGCAGCTATGAGCTCAAGCCTTCCTGCCTCTACCAAATGCAATCTGCCTCTTCTGGCCAGAGGCCCCTCATAAAGATGGAAGACACCCGGCTGTCCCCATACCAGCCTTCACTGCCCCCATCCACCGATGAGGGGATGCCCAGCACTTCCATGTACTTCAAGCAATCTCCACCCTCCACACCCACCACACCTGGCTTCCCTGCTCACCAGAGCTTGTGGGACGAGCCCCCGCTGCAGCCCACGCAGACCTGCCTGCCTCCTGGCCATCTGATGGACACCACCGCCATGAAGACCGTGCCTCCGCGCTTCCCTGTCTTCCCCTTCAAGCACTCACCTCCGCACACGCCGTCCACGGCCACCCACATGTGCTATGATCCTGCCTCCCTGAGTCTGCCCCTGGGCTCCGACAGAGCCGCCGCCAGCCAGGCTCCCATGGAGGGCCATTCCTACGGGCTCCACCTGGCCAAAAGACCAGCCACATTAGCCTTCCCACCACTCAGCCTCAACGCAGCCACCTCCAGCCTGATGGGGGAGAGCAGCGGAAGCGGCAGCAGTGGCCTCCCATCTCCGCCCAGCAGGAGCTCTTCGTCTGGGGAAGGCACCTGCGCTGTCTGTGGAGATAATGCCGCCTGCCAGCACTACGGGGTGCGGACATGCGAGGGCTGCAAGGGCTTTTTCAAGGTGAGAGCTCCGCGGTTTGCTCCCCTCCCCACTTCCCCCCAACTCACTTCCCTCCCCACCTTCTCCTGCATGGTCCTGGTCCTGACCCCATGATTCAGGGGCATCATTTCTTAAAACTCGGACCCCTCAGCAGGGCAGGATGGACACCCAGCCAAAGTTTTTGAAGAAGGCTCAAGCGATCCCTCTGTAGGATAAAAGGATCAGCCAGCTTTGGTCGAGAAAAGGCCGTGGCGGTGAGCTGGGCAAACCACATCTCTGGTTTGCCAGCATTCCTCAATGGAGCACAGGTCACCCCTGTTTGAGTTATAAACTGCATTTATTCTGTAGTGAAACTCACCCAGAATACATTCAACCTGGGTTCTACTCAGGCACCCCATCCAATTAAACCTTGTTTTTAAGTGAGAAAAGAAACCCTCAAATCATAAAGTCCACTTGATATTTTAGGTGATGGCAGTGGTGCTGTTTGTTGCCCTGGGGAGGTTGGGGTGAGCAGGGGCTGCAGGGTGGTCTGCATCAGGAAGAAACTGTTTTCACACATGGGGTAAACCCAAGCACTTCGAGTTGCATTTGAGTGCTGCCTCGTTGTTACCCTTCAGTTCAGGCACCCAGTGAGTCCTCACCCGTGGAAAGCTGTTTGCAGGGCAGTGACTAAACACCACACAGGGTCCTGGTGCCTGCTCTGCAGCCACGGCAGCTTTGCAGCTGAGTAGCAACACAAATAACTTACACACAGCAGTTTCTCAGTGGAAACTTTGTGCTTATATTTTTAAGTTGAAAACGCTCTTTTGCTCCTAAATTTGGTGCTTTGTAATTTCCATTCAGCAGGCTGAGTTCAGACTCCAGTATTATTTTCAGAAATAGCTTGCTTGAGTGAAGACCTTGGGGTTAGACTTTTGACAGGATGGTTCTGGGCAGCAGGTTTAAGATTTGATACATTTGAGGTTGATTTGGTATATTCCTTCCTGCTAAGATAGCAGTCATGTCCCTGTTCTGGTAAAAGATAGGACGTGAACAAAACTAGTCCCAAAATATTTGTGGGAAGGGCTTGCAACAATTTTTTTTTATCGTAGGTGGAGCTGGCAATGTTACTTAATAATAATCCTTTGACAACATGGTAACATACACATCTCCTATAAAACTAATTTGTTATTTAAATATAACTGGAAGAGGGAGCACAAATAACCTGGAAATAGCAGCTCTTATGAGCCCAAACCTGCCCTTGTGGAAATTAATAGCATATCCTTGATTTATAACACTATCTAGTGCTTATCCTGCAAAATTAAACTGTTTTCAGCTCCAAATCACAATGAATAATATTTACTGTGTTTCTTATGTTTAGTAAATTGAGGCTGTTATTTGATAACAAACACAAACTATGAAATAACATTTATCCATTAATTTAATTGGAGTGAAAATTTAATATTGAATGCTGAGCTGATAAATTTTTCCTGATGTCTTTCCTATTAATGTTTTTTGATGTTATTTATTTATGTATCTTTAAGTATGGAAACACAATACATTTTTGCATCAGTATTTTTTACATTTTTCCAAAGCTTACCAGGTTTTTACAAATTTTAAATTTATTGTATATTTTTCAAGACCATTTTAGAGTTAATTAAATGTACATGAGCACAATGTCATTCTGTCTGTGGTTTTTTTCCCTAGGTCAGTTTAGCTTTCCCAGAATATTTAGCTAAACATATTTTGTAGGGTATTTTTATTTTTCTCCCCGATGATTTTAATGGCTAACCAAGCCAGTTATTGTGGTATTTGACTAACAATAGTGATAGCAAGAGAAGTACATTGCAGATAATTTTGATTTTATTTTAATAAGGTCAGCAATAATCAAGGGAATGAACCAAGTAGAAAATTGTTCCCAAAGGGATATTAAAAGCGGAGATAATCTAATCCCCAAAGGTAGATGTGATGACCTGGTAATTTCAGATATGATTTTATCATTCAAAGTTGCCTGTCTCCAGAGACTTGCTTCAGAACAATCCTAGATGATTTTCATTGTCAGCAGCTAACACTAATAAAATTGTTTTTCCTGCAGGCTAGTGTGTTAGGAAATTAATTTTATCTAATTATATGAATTGCACTGTCACTTTTCATGTTGTAATTAAAACACATTTTGTCAGGTTCTAAGTTGCTCAAGAAACAATCAGTTTACTATATTTGTGTTGCATTTTCACAGAGAACAGTTCAGAAAAATGCAAAATATGTTTGTCTGGCAAATAAAAACTGCCCAGTGGACAAGAGACGTCGTAACAGATGCCAGTACTGCCGGTTTCAGAAGTGTCTCAGCGTCGGCATGGTTAAAGAAGGTAAGGGCTATGGCCAGTACCATCCCAGAAACTGAAATATTACATTTAATGAATCTCTGTGTGTGTTAAACATGGATGTCTTTACAATGAATTCCGCAGTGCTGGGATTCATAACTTACCCCAAATGTGCATTTATGTAATAATGTATTGATTTTCTGCTTTTCACCCTTATTATCATATTTAGACTGTAGACCCCAGAGTTCAAGAACAGCAAGGTCACAAGAGGATAATTTGACACTGGCCAAAATGTCTCCTTTATTAGCTTTGAATGTTGCTCAATAATGCTGTTGGCTTCCCCCTGTTATCTCACCGGGGGCTGCACTGGTTTGTGTGCATTTTGACATAGGATCTTGTTTCATTCCCATAAGCTGATTGTAAATTTACAATTAATTTAAATGGAAACAGGATCAACTCATTAGTTCCAATTCTGCAAATATTTAAGTATGTGAGTAATATTGTGCAAGCAGTCCCATTGCAAATACTGACATGGATAATATAACCTATATGGCGTGGCCAAACTCAAATGCCTCAAGAAAACTATAATTACCTTGAATTAACGACTCTGCCATTTAAAAGGGACACCGGTAGTAGGGACACTAAAATTTGTATTCCACATTCAGGTTTCTTTAAGTAGTGGAATGTCATGGGCACACGTACACGAGCACACAGGCGTGCTGCAAGCAAAGCATGGACACCAGGAACACAGCTGGGCTCTCAGTGAGCTGCTACACTGCTGCTTATGGTCATAGGTTTGGCATTGTTTTGGTGTCATTTGTGTTCCTTTGCAATCAAAGGCATCAAGAGCATGTGCTGAAACTGGAGAACACTCTTACTTTTGCTGTGCTGGCCCCCATAAGAAAAGCAGGGTGTTCATTTTGATCCATCGTTTGCTGGTACTTCCACAACTGATTCCCTTGGGTTTTTTTCCCCCTAGTTGTCCGTACCGACAGCCTGAAAGGGAGAAGAGGTCGGCTGCCTTCCAAACCAAAGAGCCCCTTACAGCAAGAACCCTCTCAGCCCTCCCCGCCTTCTCCTCCCATCAGCATGATGAATGCCCTTGTACGAGCTTTAACCGACTCCACGCCCAGGGAGCTTGACTATTCAAGAGTATGTCTCACTTTTCTTTCACTATTTGCTTTCTGCATAGAAATGATTCGAGAACTGCATTTCTACTTACCAGCCGGTTTTGCTAAAATGAAATTTAAGTGTGAAATTTGGATGAGGGTAGAAATTGGTCCAGCCTTTCTCTTTTCATGATAAGTGGACAACGAGAGGAAAGGAAGTGCAGTAGAAATTAGTCTTAGTAATTTTTCACTGTGAGGATCTCAATCACAAAATTATCTGCAGTATATTCCATGGATGAGTGAAAGCAAAAATATGTGGATAAATAGAGCATTCTTGTTGCAAAAAGGCTGTGCCAAAACACTAGAAATTATGGTGAGATTGATTAACCTACCAAACTTAGGAGTAGTACTCATTGTCCAACACCCTAACTTCCAGGTTCTGAAAGCTAAAATTTAATAGCATTTTCCCAGTATTCAGATATAAGAGTTGCTCAATGTAACACTGGATGGATAGGACCATTTCTATTGAAATCAGTAGGAATTTTGCCATTATTTAAATGGGACCAGAATTGGCTTTGGGTATCCCAGCATGAATATTTCTTCAGTTAAATTCACACTTTTAAAAGAAACCTTTTAAAATCAAAATTCTGAAAAATTATCTCAGCAAAGCTTTACTACAATTTATATATTTTTGTACCCTTGTTCTTTAATGTGCCATAGTCACCATTTAAATATTCATGGAATATTTAGAAAGCTGAAAAAAGTGTTCTATGGTTATTAAAATACAGGTTTGAAATGGCTTGTTAAATACATTTTTTAGGCATGTTGATATAGGAAAAGTAAAAATACAACTAAGGAAAAACAAGATCAAATTCTTTCCCATAAATGAAGTAAAAATAAACCTGATATTGTGAAAAATAGCAGCTATACTTGGACAATATCTACATTGGCCATTTATCACTTGTTGCTAAGTAATATTTAATCCTAAAACATGTTTGATTGCAATTATATAAAAATTACATTATTCTATTTTAGCTTATTCTTAAATATATAATTTAGCAATTTTAAGCATGCTGTAACATATTTCCTTCAAGCTAATCTGTAAGTATTAAATCATATAATTTTCCAAGTTATTAGGGAGAATCTAGCTGTTTGGTATCTGACAGCCTTCTAGGGGCAGAATGCATTAGCCATATTTCCACATACCTAACTGACCCAGAATGTCTCAGGGGTCATTCTGCAAATACCAAGGTATGTGATGAGTGCTTTTTGACAGAAATCTGCTGGGTTCCACAGTATTGCAGAGGTTTATTAGCCCAGGCCATGAAAGCAATATCTGACTTTAGGTTTTATTTAGTTGTTGATATAAGGTTCTTTTACACTTACAAAAACCTGAATGAAGACTATGTACTTTGATGTGACTTTTTATTTTGTCCTGCAGTAATTTCTCTTTTAATGAAAACAGCCCGTAGATTTAATTGTTGAACAATTCTGTTGGACATTACAGGAAGCATATGATTGACAGTAAATTAATTTAGTCTTCGTAGCTTAAAGATTAAGTATGATTACCTGTTAGAACATATTAATAGCTAGGTTTTTCTTTACAATAAAATATATAATAGTCTGTTAAGCCCAGTGGTATTGGAAACGCGAAAATATTCTAAAAGAAATTATCAGATTCTTATGTTTTTCATAAACCTTTACACTTATTTTGAAAAGTTAGGAAAAATCAGAAACAAATGCTGAGTAAAAAACAAGATTAACTAAATAAGACATGCCATGAACACACTGCAATTCTAGAAAATTCCTTTGAAGAGTAATTGTGGACATGTAAAGCCAAACTTATGGTACGTTCAGTTTGGCCGTGACCCCGCTGATCACTGTAAATGGGCAGATCTGAAAACCTGGCTTTGGAATCACTCCTGACACTTCTGCAGATATGACCTTAATGTTTAGCATGGTCTTCATGCTTACAAGGTGTAGTGTCTTGACTGTCTTAAAAATACTGATAAAAGTTTCAGAGAGAAACGTGTATCCCTTCCTTCCCAAACACCCCCCCACACACACACACAGAGGCACAGACAAACATGAAAAACCAAAAAAAAAACCCAAAACCAGAAATAAATTTCATAAACTACAAAATTTCACCAAAACATATTGGAAGCAGTTCTGTTCAGAACATGGCTGCTTTTCATCTCAGCGCTGGTTTTAACTTACCAGTCCACAGCAGTTGGTATATTTAGGTACTTGGTTTCAAAAAGCAATTGCCAAGGGCCATAGTCCAGTCTCACGCCTGTTTACTGGTACAATTCCCTGTTTACACTTTCAAGTCAGTGAGATGAGAAACAGACCCTATATCTTGCTGTCCTTATTCATGCAGAGTAGCCACCAACTTAAATAGAAATGTTGCCTTTTCTGAGGGGGAGTGCAGCATTTAGGCAATAATCCTCCCCCTTCCCCAGCCACAAAATTAGGCACATATTGTGGCTTTTGGAAGAATGAGCATAGCTTCTCCTCTGTGCAGAGAAGTTATTGCTTGGCTCTTGCAGCTGTAGCCGTCGATGAAGGACTGATGAAAGCAGGCAAAGGGTAGAGCTAGGCTGTGTTACCCGGCTTCCCAACATCAGGCTTTTCAAGTCTCTTTAGATATAACATGCCAGTCAGTGTTACTTGTCACATGTGCAACCCCCTCCTTAAATAACAGTTGGATTTCATTTAATTCCCAAAGGAGCTCTGAGGAGGGGAATGAGGCAGAGCTTTGTCTTATGGCTTTCTCCCGGTTTGCCTCCAGTTTACATGGGGCAGGTTTAGAAATGCAGATAGGTGCCCTTCCATATTGCCGTCTCCTGACCAAGGACAGGCTTACCATCTGTCTTGGGCACAAGTTAGGCCAAATATCACCTCATCTCAGTGAAATAATCATCGGAAAAAAACCCACAGATTTTGGTGCACAAAACAGAACCTTACATATTGCTCATGGTTACTTATATCCTTGTTAGTCTGTTACAAGTAAACAATATATTAACCATGATTTTTAAGTGCGAACTCTTTGAACTGAGCTATGACATATTGCAGCAGTGAAAAATTAGACAATTCTGTATAATTTTTGACATTTATTCTAAAATTGCTCTCATGGGATAGACTATAATAGCAAATACAGGTTATCATTTTGTTAGATGCATTTAACTTAATTCAATTCAATGCCCTATGTGGGGTATACCATTCTGTAGCATTTACAGTCATGTGACATAATGTAGCATTCAGTTTCATTAGAAAATAGACAAACTTTGCCTAACTTTTGCCAAAGGAATGTTTTATAAATATTGGGAACACCTGGCATAATTACACCGAGTTGTGATGAGTTATATTTAGAATGAACCTATTCAGAATGGGTAGTATCTTTTTTCTTTTATTTTTCTTTTCCTTCCTCTTTACTGCTCGAAGGATCAAGGATGTGTCTTGTCTTAGCAGTACCTGTGGAGTTTCCATCAGCCTGTTTTGTTTCCTTGTGTAGAAAGAAAGAGGCACAGGTCAGCCCCACGCAGCAAGCACATGTCCCAGAGTCAAAATGCACACTGTCGTGGCTTGCTTTGCACCTTCACTTGAAGAAGGTCCAGAACATGCATAGTCTCTGAAAACTCAAATTATCTTTTTCTACCCACTAATTATCTCAGTACATCTTGCTGCAGTCCAATGCCAGGAGTAGTTCATTCATGCTGCTTGAGCACCCTCAACTGCTCCATTCAGGTGAGGGATTGGACACATAAAAGATGCAGCATACAGATTTTTCTACCTCTGCTACCCATCTTCTCTGTACTGTGCCCTCTACCTGCCTCACTGTCACAGGATCCTTTGGAGTAGCTGGGGCAGAATTTGTCTCCACATGTACTTTAGAAGGAGGATCACTCACGTTTCACTAGCTGACTAGGCACGTGAGCTGGAGCTTACCACGAGAAGCTTGTGCTGTTAGTGCTAGGTAAGCAGAACAGAGCCATTAAGTGCTTGTACTGGTACTCCAGATACAGCCAGAGGTTTCTAGGAGTGCTGTGGTTCTCCAGTCAGTCAGCAACTCTGACACTGTCCTTTATTCCTCACCTGTCCACAGCAACCAGCTCAAAGTAGGAAAGGCAGAGAACAGCACAGCTACCCAAGAAGTTCTGCTTATTGTCCCCAGCTCTCTGTCCTACACGGAGGTGACTTTTGGGTTACAGTTAGCAACTTGGGTGATATCTGCAGCCCAAGTGACATGGCTGTAATAGGGTCCTCCCAGGCTGCCAGCCCACTGTTACTGACTGGGAAGGCGTTCTGGCTCTTTCTGCTTCCACTCTGGCTTGGGGCGTTGCTAGAGCGACCTTCAGGCTGATGGACTCAAGCCCTAACTGCATGTGGAAAGTTGTTTCCAAAGGGTGTACACACTTCTTTCAGCCATGGAGACTACCCCAACCTTTCTTTGGCTGAGTCTCTGTGAGAGAGTGACTATGAAGTCTCTCCCAGAAATAACCCACCAGATGTCTGATGACGAGGATGTTGTTACAATAAATGCCACACTATTCAGCACCTGCTCAGAAAATCAGCAGTGCTTTCCAAGCACAGAATCAGACTAAGCCACGAAAGCTCCCATTGTATTTTCTGCCGAGAGAGAGAGAGCAATGTCACAGGAGTGACAGGGATCCACTGGTGATGAAGTAGGAGATAGCGGGAAAGAAACTGTCAGAGGGTCATAGGGAAGCTGAACAAGCTGAGACTGTCAGGTGATGGCCTGGAAGAGTTATGGCCACATAAGCAGGATAATAGGTTCTGCTGAACCTCAAATGCTTCAGTTTGAGGGAGAAGAGGTGATACGGGCAGCTGGTTTACTTTGAACTAATTCTGTATTCAAATGAAGCAATGCTGCATGTGTCAGATAAAACATGATTTATCCTATGTGTCTCTATCACTGTCACATAAAATGCACTTTGAGAGGTTTTGAAAGAAATCTGCATTTTTGACATACTGAGACAAATTCATCAATGGGAAAAGTGTTTAATTGTAGTAAGCCAAATAGTGTTCCTCTTCTACTGTGATGCAAATTATCCTACCCACCAGGTTTTTATTTCTGTTTACTAATAACATGTAGGTACTTTTAAAATGTGATACTATATTTTAGTTATAAATTTGAAAATATTTCTATGCATATGGAAATATTTTTGCAATGCATATCTGAATAGCAAAATGCCTGTAGGTAGCCAAATAAGTAGATAGATGTAGACCTACTTTTTATGTCTGTATTAATAATACCAGCTTTGCCACAGAAGGAAATGTTGTTGGGCAAATAATGTTGTTTGTTTCACAGAATGCCCTTAAATGCATATAACGTTGCTTTCTGTGGCTTTCATTTTAGTACTGTTCCACTGATCAGGCTGCTGCAGGCACAGATGCAGAACATGTACAACAGTTCTATAATCTTCTGACTGCCTCCATTGACATAACTAGAGGCTGGGCAGAAAAAATCCCAGGATTTACTGACCTCCCAAAAGAAGATCAGACATTACTCATAGAATCAGCTTTTTTGGAGCTGTTTGTACTAAGACTCTCCATCAGGTAACTATTTATTTCATTTCCTCTTAAGATGATATGAAAAATCGTCCATCTAAATATTTTTATGGAATAAATGTGGCACTTTCTTTGGACACTGTCAATTGCACCAAAAAAGCACAAAAAATCAGCAGTGTTTGCCTCCAAAGGATATGGTGTTTAATTTGTTTTACACTGCAGAAAAAAACATTGAAGTGATTTAACAAGAGAACAGAGGTATTGCTGATGTGCTTCTTTTTATTTGATCTACTCTGTATTCTTCTTTCATAGTGATCACAATTGATCCTCAAGTACTATTTGAGCAACTCTGCTTCATATTCATAAGCATGAACTATAGAAAAGCACCTTCAGAATGAAAGCTTTTTGCTTTTCCCCATTCTTTTACACATGCACAACTTTGTCATCTGTGTTTGAAAGGGATGAAGATGATTTAAAATCTTGTTCAGATTGTTTTTCTTCTTAATGCCAAGTCATTTAATAGAGTGAGATGCTATTTATCAGTCTGGCACTAGTTAAGACACTTTACTCAAAAACACTCTCAGGGACTGGCAAAATTGCAGACTGGTGATTTGAATTATGTAATTGTTTCTTTAGGTTGAAAATGACCTTTGCATGTGTTTTTTAATGGGGATATTGGCAATGGGGAAGGGAAGGAGAGGAGGGCTTGGCTGTAATTTCTATATTACACACAGGTTTTCATATAAAAGAGTTTATGCTGTTATGTGTATTTAGGTGCATTATTGCATGCATTTCCCATTGTTTCTTCCTTATCAATTTTTGCAATCTGAAAAATGCAGATGATATTAAGTAACTGCTGAGGGTTGCAGAATCTCTCTTTTTATTAGTTTTGCATTTCAAAATGCACTCACTTGGTATTCCTTTGGTTCAACCATACAGTATTTAATGTAAAATGTCTTCTCTGTTTATGCCTTTGGGCAGGACCAAAATCTTAACTAATTAGACAGTCTACACCACATGCTACAGCTAACCTCAGGCTTATAACTCTACGAAGTAAGCAATCATAGAAGCTTGTTTGTTGTACTTTGGCCCCAAGGGAGAAGCATATTGTCAAACGTGAATGCCCACATATGTCTCAGGATAATATGCCTTGGATTTTAAATGACAGACACTTCAATACTGGTTATACATTTTGCTGTAAAGTAGAAGACGCATTTATAATTTTTTCAATTGTTTTCATTTGAGGTCTGATACTGCTGAGGATAAGTTTGTATTCTGCAATGGACTTGTGCTTCATAGACTTCAGTGCCTTCGTGGATTTGGGGAGTGGCTCGACTCTATTAAAGACTTTTCCTTAAACTTAAAGAGCCTTAACCTTGATATCCCAGCCTTAGCAAGTCTATCAGCTCTAACTATGATTACAGGTAAGTGCTTTGCTTTAATGTACATTCAAGCAATTTCAGTTAATTTAGCTATATTCAGGGTAAAGTGAGTATGATTTTTAAGTATCGGAATGACCACACTGAAACTGAGGACTAACATTAAGCTACCAGACACCTCTATTAAAATGTAATGTATTTGTTTGCAGTTTCATTGTTTTCTTGGAATAGACTCCAAAAAGCAAATTGTTTCTAAGCAAACTGTATAGCTCCTACAAAAATATTCAAAATTGCTGTATTGCCAGAAAAGCCTAATGAAATGACCAGAGCTAGGTCTTCTGTGTAGGAATGCTAATATCCTAGCTTGAGAGCTAGAAGCCTTACAGCTAGTATAGCTTATCTCTTAGCAAGATAGCTAGACCAGAAAGAGTGCTTTGTGCAGCAGGCAGGCTGCTTTTGGTAGCCGGGCTACCCTAGGTATTCCACATACTGCTTTTCTGAGAGAGAAAAATCAGAGAATAGTGAGAAAAATGTCATATTCTGCAGCTGTACAAGAGCTTTTGGGTGTGCATGTTACCATATCACCCCTTCTGCCTGCTGGGGTGAACAGCAGGAAGCTAATGTCAGAATCTGCCAAATCTGGCCAGTACGTACAAAACGGGGGATTGTAACCTTTTAAAGCATAATTTTCTCATTCCTGAGACAACAAAGTCTTTTGAAGTACACACTGCATACCTCGGGCTTCCTGCAATTGAAGAGGCATAGTTGATGGCAGCAGGAGGAGCTGGGAATAAGGGTGTCTGACAACCACACAGCAAAAGTTGGAGCAGCAGTCATCTCTTCACAGAGCCTCACACTCATTTCAGAACAGCTGGGAGTATAACAGTGCAAGTGTGCCATCAGTGTGAGACAGGGCTTCAGTGTGCCTTGAGCTGGATCTTCCCAGGGATGCTATAAGCTCCACTGGGAAAGATATTGATTTCCTTCTGAGTTTCAGGCATCCACCACTCCGCAGGCAGTGGGCTCAACAACACTAGCTGCAGTCTTCATTTTACCCAGAATGAGATGATGTTAGGGAAACACTGAGATAAAACACGCAATGAAAAATACAAAACCTAAAATTTGCCAATTCCTGCTTACATTTGTGGGGCCAAGATTTTGGCTTCAGAGTTTGCACGATACACTTCCTTCTTGCATTTTGGTGAAGGGTTAGCTTATGTGTGTAACTCTGTTTCTTATGAAAAGCATTTTCAACTTTTTATTTCATTTCTGTTCATTTCTTCTGGAAAGGGTACTTTAAGGTCCAAACCATAGTTTCTTTAATAACCAGAATAACTCATGGGAGTTGGATTGACTCTGTATAAAAAATTTCCAAAATGAGTGGTATGTTACAGTGAGAACATTCCCAATTTAATTTTTTACTCCTGTATATAAGCATCCACTGACATATGTTCACACCTACTTGCATATATCTATTATAAATACATGCATATATGTGTATACATACTTATATACATGTATAATCTATTTATATATGTGTATGCATTTAGATACCTCTATATCAAGGACAGGTGCTGTCTCTCTCTATATATATTTACATACAGGCATATATGCTCACATGTATATAGCACATATCAATGATTTAGATAATTGACTATATATTAGATATGTCTTTTTTAGATAGACATAGGTAGCACGTTCTTAGGTATCTTTCTGGAGACCAAGAGTATGCAGTTCAGTAAACAGGATTCCCAGCAAGCCAAGTGAATGTAGAAAAAGGTAAAGTATAGGAAGAAAACTTGCTCTCCTTACAAACCTATGCCCTGTTTTAACATGATATTTTCTTCAGTTAGACACTGATTGGTTGCCCTCACATAAAGAGTCAAAGTTGTCCAGTGGCTGGCTCAGGCCACCCTAAGATAATTAGAAAGAGGTTTTAAGGGGTAACACCCCACGTTTCTTCATTTCCTTGACCATAACCCTTCCAGGAGTTTGCTACGTTGTGCTGGTCTTCCCAAAGTTTCTAAACAGATCGTAGCAACTGTTGTCTTTAAAAGGAGGTTGTTTCTGTACATAAAAGCTTTAAAATTTTCTGTATTTGTGAAACCTCTTGATTTTCTCACCTGCATAAGATGGTGTTTAAAATGAATGTAGTTTTCTGCTTAATCTTTTATTTCATGAGGCCAGTGTATCTCTGCTAATTTGCTCTTAAGGACAGCATGTACTTTCATGTGATCTAAATTAGACCAAAGCTCTAGTGACTTATATCCACAGGTTTCAGATGTCCAAGGGCAGTTAGCAAACTTAGGGACTCAGCCAGAAATTTGGTCACCTGAAAACAGATGGTACTGGGTAATAATGAATGATATTAAAAAACAACCCCTCAAAGAGGAAATTAGGTGATTATGGCTAAGAGAACACTACAGCACAAAATGCCGTTGGGCAGGGTTCTTTTGAGACTTTCTCAGTGGTAGCATATTGAAATTTTTTATTCAGAAAAGCCTTGAGGTTTGCCTCTGGTGTAGCACCCCAGAATGAGAAATCGCTTCTAGTCTGCTCCCTGCAGTTTGGGTATGACAAGTCACGTGCTGGTTTTCAACGAGTCACACCACAAGATAAAAAATAATAAATAGAAAATTTGGAAATCTGAAACTTGAAAAAAACTGAAATGTTGAACGTTTTTAAGCATCGTTTTGAGGTTTGGCTTAGATTTGGATGGGTGTTTTGGGTGCCATTTTTTAGCTCAGGGGATGGCACTCTTTTCTCCTGTAATGAACTGTTGGAGGCAATGGGTAGTTAGCAAACCCTGGTTCAAGACCTTTTTGTGAGTCAGACCAAGAGAGAGGGACCTTTTCAAGGAATATAGGATACCTGAATATTGAGTATCGCTGTCTCTTGTCTTAAGACAACTTGATATATTTCACGGGCTGCAGAATGGCTGTTGTGTCTGATGATCAGGGGACAAGCTAGTGGTCAGAGGGACACCCAAGGTCCAGTCTCTGGTCTGATTTCAACAGGAAGGGAATCTGACCATGATCTCTCATGTTTCAGATGGATACCCATATCATTAGGCTACAAGATAAGAAGGAGCTGGAAAGATCTGCTTTGTGAATCTAGTTGTGTGTCTTTAGTAATAATACTGCAAAACCAAAATGCAGGCTTGAGAAAATTTTCTTGATTATTGCACAGATTTCTCCGGTTCTTATTTTGCATTAGACAACTGTTTGTGACTTGATGGTTTAACCAAAACCAGGAAAAGACAATAACCCCATGATCTGTAAGAGTCCTAGCCTGTTTCAATACTGTACAGCATCTTAGGTAGCATCAAATTCAAGAATTGTCTCTCCAGGTAAAAAGAAATTGCTTCTGGGAATAATTTTTCTTGATTTCATGAGTGCTGTCCACAGCCCAAAGAAAGATGTGCTTTTAGAAAACACTAGTCATTGGCAGTTTCACTGAGGGAGAAAAGTAAAAGGAGTCACCACTCTTTCTCATATTCTCTCTCTGTTTTGCAAGAGTCACAGGGAGAACTAACATCTGTCTCCCATGAAGGAAGAGGGAATAAAACTAAATTTCAGTTTTGGAGACTAAAAGACATTCTACTGTTCCCAGTGTCTCAAGAGACACTGACGGCTGTTCTCTCATTTTGGGATGTCAGATCATCTCTCCAGTAACAGCCCCAGTAATTCCAGTGATAGTTAACTAACCCTGCTGAGTAGGATGGAGTTGCAAAGCTCCCTGTCCTATCTCAACCACGGCTGCAGATGACAGCATAGGATGCGTGGTTATAGGCATGTATGGTCATTTGTTCTGGTTAGTAATTTGGAAGAGAACAAGAGACCTAGTGAGTATCACAGTACTCACTAGTTCACTGCACTGCTTGCTTTGAGTAAAACTAAAGGTGTGCAAATTATTTTGCATTATATAATCCATTAAAAAGTTCCTATATTTGTGCTTTTTCTATTTATTTTATGTTTCCTGACAATTTCCAGTATGTTGCCTAAAAGGAAAAGCTTGAAAAAGCACCCAGAATGGCAGAAGTGACATCTGGTTTATTGTGGTGGTTTGTAAACAGTTAACTTAAAAATCTGTAGTGCCAAAATACATCTTTTTACTTTAAGGTATTCCTTTAGTATCTTCCTCTCTCTGTGTCTCTCTTCTCTTTTTTTACTTCCTTCAACTGGTTAAGAAAGGCTGGACACAACTTCCTCCAGAGCACATTAGTGTAGCTCTAAGTATCACCCAGAAGAAAGTAGTTAGGAAACAACACATGATGCTCACCCCACATCCCCATGAAAGCAAAAAAAATTATTTCTGTCATGTTCTTTTTCTTTGGATCACTTATTCTCTTGGTATGTAGGATCTAATGAGCTAAAGAAGAGGGCCCAACATGGAAAGGAAATGCTGGCCATCTTAGGACAAGTTCTGTCATTAGTTCTGCATGGACAATTTCTATCAGTTTAGTGGGTTTAGGGTTCACAGGTGTTCCTGCACAACCACACATGTTGGACTGGATAGTGTTGGAGATGAGCAGATATTAGCTCAGCCTATACTTGAAAAATGTTTCCTTATCTTTCCAAATCACCATTTATAATGCTCTGTTTTACTCTTTTTTTCCTAACAGTGTGAAAATATAGACTGAGAGTCCAGTACAGATCATCTCAAGGGCACACTGTAATTTAGCCCCAAATTTCTGCCTGCTTTAGAACTGCTAGTGGGTTTTTTTCTCAGTTTCTCTTGTGTCAATTCTCTTTTCCTCTCTGTCCCTTTCTTTCTCTATCCACATCAAACTATTATTGTTTTGCCCACTTGACGCTCTCAGTGGGATGCTGCCGAGTACAGAGCATTGAAGCCCTCATTCAGCCAAACTCCTTCAGCATATGTTTTATTTTAAGTGTGCTACAGACCAGCCCAGAACCACTGTATATATTGGGCTTATTCACACTCTTAGTGCTTTGTTAGACTGGCACCAGACCATTGAAGAGTATTGTGAGGTTTCAATTAATTAGGAGTTTTTGTTTGTCTTCCTGCTGTTGGGCTTTCTGTTCCAGTTTATAAACACAATTTTTAGCACCATCAGTCACACCAAGAAATAGTAATGAATCCAGTCTGGCTAAAAAGAATCTGGCTGCTGCAGTTCCTTCTGAACAGGAATTTGTCCAGCCTCCCTATGGAAGGGAGGCTTACCTACTCTTCAGCAGCAAGTATCCTTCAGTCCTCTTGCCAGGATATCCTTTGCTGTGGGTGCTTCGGGTGCTGGGTCTGCATACAAGCAGGTGGCAGACTGGAGGAGTGTAGGAGAGCTAGTTATAAAAAAACCCCTCCAGATTGCATTGTCTGCCTTCCCCCCGCCACTTTAGCTGAGGGAAATACTGTCAGCGTCAAAGTAAAGTACTCACTCCTCCTTTTTCACTCCCACCTTTTTGCTGAGGCAAGAACTCTTTCCTTCTACAGCAATGAGCAGTCTCTGTGTTATGTTGTGGTTTTCTCAAAGGAGGGAGCAAACCATGGTGTTCAGTGTGGTCACTCAGCTCACCTGACTTTAAGTACCTTGCAGAGCTGATGGAGAATACAAGGCACCTCCAGAAGATGATTCATCCAACTAATACTCTAATAATCTAAAAACACCCACCTTTCCACTGATGTTAGGAGGAGCTTGAGAAGTGTGTGCATCTAGATTGGGGATCCTTGCAAAGTGCTTGAGAGTTAGGCTGGATAAACATGGGCCAGATTGCAACAGGAAAGGAGACTTGGATGTGCTGAGTTGCAATCTTCCTGTGTAAGTGTGGCCATGAGACAACCAGAAAGCTGTAGGCAATTGAGCCTTGTGTTTATTTGAGTTGTAGAAGGGAAGAGGACTGTGAAGGGGGAAGAGAAAATCACGTAACTACATTGAAACCGAGACAATCAAGAGGCCTATTTTAAGTCTGCTGTGTTAATCTGTTGCGTTTCTGGTCAGACTGACACCTCAGAATGAATTAAGGCTAAAAGTGACCCACCCCGATACAGAGCACAAAGCCCAGAGGTCTTTGAGGTACTCAAGCTCTTTGAAGTACTTGCAGTCTTTGAGGGGCATTTCCCATAAAGGTAGCGCTCAGTCTGCCTAACCCTGGCATGACCTACCTTGTGTCAGAGGTTTAGGGAAAGAGGGATGAGCATAGCTTTTTTGCTTTCTTCCTGTCAAGTTTTTTTGCTGCTCAGCATAATGATAGCACAGAATTGCACTGAGCTTCCCAGAAAAAAGAAGAAAGGGATAAAAAACTTGCTGTGTTCAGTTTGCCGGAATGAGCTAATTTTGCAGAGCTTTACAGGCAAAACTTTTGATGAGTCATTTGGACAGCATCTTTGCCATAAATCACCAATTTTCTTGCAAAAATCAATGATATCCTAAAACTCAAGGCTGGGAAATCCTATGTTCACTTTATATGTGCCTTTTTAATTGCCATTATGAGAAAGTCTGAGTACAGTAATACACACGTTCCAAATCAGCTGGAGAAAAACTATCCATTTTGACCAGCTGTCCTTCTGGTGATAAATCTTGGCCTTATCATTCCCATGTGGATAAGAACATCCTGTACAAGACGATGAATGATTAGAGGCAATTGGCTTCAGTGCCACTGCACACACTTACCACAGGTGCCTTGTACTGCTCCCTCTATAGTTTTGTAAGAAAGAGTGTGGGTCTTTGTGCAAACAGGACTGGACATGTGAAAAAGGCAAGAAACTGTGTTATTTGAACCCTATTAAATTTAGGTCTTTGAGTAAATTAGGCCCAAACTCCTCAAGTCTACCAAGGAGAGGAGCTATTTCTTAGATGAGTATGTTCTTCAGAAATTAGTTGGATGCTAACACCAGAGACTGCAATAGCAGCAGAAGGGCTTCCACACAGATGGCTTTGGTTTTCTGTGGGGCTTCAGCCTTAGGGACTGAAGGCTGAAACCCCCGAGGCAGTTCCAGTCGTGAGAAATTAACCTTTGTAGAGATTTGCAAGTAGCAAAGGCCATTGTATGGCAATTCACACAGGAGAGGGCAGTTTGGTATATTGGTGACTGCTGTATTAAAGCTCTATTATTATGGCACTGGAGACCAGTGTATCTTAAGGACAGAGTATCTCTTACTTCTGAATTTCCATGATTTTGTTATGTAAGGTAAGGCTACTAATAGGATAATCTCTGCATGCATACTGTTTTGCATTGGTATGTTTCATGGCTAGTCACCAAAGACACGATTTGTTCATGAAACCTGCTGAACTTGTCAGTGGAAAACAGACTGTTTAGTTCTGGCTGTAAATGTTAATAAAGTTGCTGCATGCTCCAGAGCCAATTTTCCATACTCAGCAACAAGGTAGGCACCTACTGAGGCAGTAGTTTAAAAATGTGCTCTGCTAATTTGTAGTCAGGTTTGGGATCCATTCTAGTATTTCAACACCCTACATCTATAAAAATATCTTCACTTACACAGCTAGGGCACAAAACAGATTAAAAGATGGGAACTCTTCAAAGACTGCAAGATTAATTTAATGTCCTGTGGATTCTCTCAGCAGGCTGGTGGTTAAAAAAAAAAAAAAGCCCTACAGCTTTTCCAACCTGTATAAAATATTTATCTGCCAAGATTTTTAATGGCAGAATCTGCCTAAGTATTTACTCTCAGTGACCTGTATAGTTAAGGCTTACATAATTACACTATACACCATTTACTGGAAAGGCTTTAAATATTCATTTACTTCTCATGTTTTAATGTAAACAAGGTACTTAGAATACCTAGGGCTTATAATTCCTGCAAGGTGAAAAAGATGTCTGAAGCAGATGTCACTGCTTGGATGAGTGTTGCTCTGAAGGAACAGGGCAGACTGATGGTACTTAAATGATAGAGCATGGTAGCATGTCTGCACATCTCTTAATTCTGATCCCAAATCAGTATTATTCAGGAGCTAACTCTGCCTAAGTAAATACAGTTGAAAAAAAGTGTAAAATGGGTGAATATCAGTGGAAAACCAGACCTTTACGTTTCTGACTGCCTTCATTGAATCTTGTCTGTTTTATTGGTTTATAAAGAGCATCCAGCCAAAACAGGTGGGGAGGGGAGGCAGCGAGGAGTTTATATACACAGGCTTGGGCAAGGCACCACTGCCTCTGGTGCAGGCATTACTCCTGCTTCTGGAAGGAAAGAAAATTACTCTTTTCACTGTTCATTAGGGGGCAAGCAGGAAACATACCTATTGCTTGCTCCTCCTGGCACGGAGGAACAAGACCTGGGGACAATGAGCACGATATGGCCAGTGGCTGCCAGGGACTGGGAGAGAGGGCCAGGGAAGGAGATGACTTCAAATGCATCAAACACAAGAACTGCCACAATTACTCTTCATCCACGACTGCCATTGTTTTATATATCTAATTCATGTAACCTGCATTTTCTTGGATTACCCCATCTGGCATAATTCTATTTCATGTGTGAATTATTATGACTTTGCTGTGAAGCCAGTTCTTACTTAGCTGTGAATTTCAAAGTCAAAGGCAAATCAAAACATCACAAATTTGAGATTTTTGTTCTGAAGTTTTTTGTTCTGTTATTTTAATTTATCCCCTAAATTCTGATAGCAAACAACACAGAATTCTTTTCCCAGTAGAGAGCCTGCTTTTAATGAATCACAAATCTGATTCATTGCACTTATGCTTAAAGAACTGGGATTGTATTTAACATCATTGTATTATATAAAAAGGTATTTGAAGGGGGACAAACCCCAGCTCCCCTTCATTTTATGAGTAATGACTTTTCTGTGATGGATAACACAGCAGCCGTTCATTTTTAGGCATTGCTCACTTGAAGTAAAATAGTTAACTTCCACGCTTCTTTTATCTTAGAGCTTTTAAAGATGAATAAACTAAAAAGCAGCAGCTTATCAAAATAACAAAGGGTAATAAGGTGCCTTTAGTTTCTTATAAGAGTGTCTGCAAATTCCTGGTGGAATTCTAGGCCAGGCACTGATGGAGCTGGCTTAGGATATCGATCGCCACTTGAATTCACTGAATAAATAATGGTTGCCATAGTTATTGAGCATTCACAACTGGTGGGGAAGCACGGAAATCTCCAAAACACCTCCTGTGATAGTTTTGCTGGAAAATCACCCAATTAATTCTGTCTCATATCATGAAAATTATGTCAGATATGCAGGATGCTTGGATTCCTTGTACTAGAATTGCAATCGTAACTGAGCATCTCTGTTGCCTGTTTTAGCAGCTAAAGAGAAAAAGGCACTTGCTGTCTCTTATTTTGTGTGGCAGAAAGGTTCATTGACATTGTATAACCCCAGCTGTTCTGAGAAATCTTACACTGCCAGAGCACTTTTTGCTCTGAGTTTCAGAGTATGGGTCTGGGTTATGCTGAAGAAAACGGATTCTCTTCATTTGTGGTAGGGATGCTGATGTGGCTTTTTCTCTCGCTTTGCAGAACGACATGGATTAAAAGAACCAAAGAAAGTGGAAGAGCTATGCAACAAGATCACAAGCAGTTTGAAAGATCATTTAACTTTCAGTTGCCAAAACAAAGGACAACCACTTGAGTCTGCAGAGCCGAAGGTACTGGGTGTTCTGGCTGACTTGCGTTCTCTCTGCACACTGGGACTGCAGCGCATCTTTTACCTGAAACTGGAAGATTTGGTGCCAGCCCCTTCCATTATCGACAGGCTGTTTCTGGACACCTTACCCTTCTGAGTCAAACCACCCTCCTGAAAGGCAAACGCCCACCAGAGCAGGCAAATGGATCGTGACTTACAGCTAACATTTCTGCCCTCACTTAACAGAAAAGCAGCTCCGAGTCTAAAATGAGGTCTTTTCTGGCGCTTTGTCCTTACAACCTGAGGCCTGAAACTTACTGGCTTACTGGTTTGGGATTGTGTTCTTTGTTTTCTTTTGTGTGATTTGGGTTTTTTTAAATGGCTAATAAGGCACTTTTGGACAATGCTATCCCAGCAGCAGTAAGAGGTTAACATGACTGTTTTAAATCTGTTGTTTAACACCTCATGGTCTATGAGGAATAAAATTGTAGAAGCTGTGTTTGAAAACAAGAACAGCAAATAGTTGTTTGCCAGGGTAGTATGTGTTTTGTGAGGATACCTTTAGCATACTTCCTGCATCAAGGGCACATACATCAGCACAATCTAAACAAAAATTCACTTTTTTAGCAAAGTACATTCAATTAAACATTTCATACGAATCAAATATAGCAAAATGACAATGGCTGTTAGCTCCCATGTTCAAGTGCAATTTTTTAAAGTGCTGTCTTACTAAGTCTCGTTTATTAACTAATTTATTTTACTAGAAAAACAAATGGAAGAAATCAAGTGAGAAAATTACATGCACTAACTTACCTGACAGAGTTTTCCAAACTTGATTCCATGTAGTGTGACTTATTGACAAATGTATGTGGAAGACACGGGAGCAATTGTGGCTCAATTGTTCCTTAGCTAAGGAAATCCAAGTAAGTAGTGATTGGAGCATACAGGGTCAGCATCAGGGATAGTTCAGTCTCAGACTTCTAACGTAAGCGACTAGTTAGTAAACAGACAGAAGATGGTTTTCAAGAACAAGCAAGTCTTGTAAAATAGTATGAATGTAAGTGCTAGGAAGGATATAGTGGGCTGCGTTTAAACATTCCGTGTTCGTACTCCTTTTTGTATGTTTATACTGTTGATGCCATATTAATGAGATAATTTGTTGCATAGTGTCTTTATTTGTATAAATGTTTGTATGCATGGTATATTGTAATGGCTTTGCCTGTATTTATTGCAATGACTGCCAGCTCATGGGAGCCCTGTTACACATGATAACTAAATGGGGTGTTCACACTGACTCAGATACACCAGTTGAAAAACTATATACATATATATAATGTGTATATATATATGTATATACCTATATTTGTGTGCGTGTGTGTGTGCGCGTGTCTTTTTATTAACCATTTGTATATAAAATATCTGTCAAATCACAAGCAGAGTTATTTTACAGTTTATTTGCAGTGACTTCTAAGGCAGTACTGTTTAGCACTTTGATATTAAAATCTTGCTCATGTTTTGCTAAATTCAAATAATATTTAAAAATTTTAGTTCTAAAAAACTTTATATGCACTGTATTAAGTCAAAATTTTGTTGGTCATTTTGCTAAGGAGATTTTTGAATGTCAACCTGATGTCACTGTATCTTTTGTTAGCTTTAAACATTCTAGCTTTTGTCTTTTTTTAAACTATGCTGTTTATATGGAAATTAAATTATACAATCAAACAGATGCCAAATGAATTGCCTAATTGCTGCAAAGGATAACCCAGATATCGAGTCACTGTATGGTTTTCAAATAGTAATCTGGTATTTTATCACTTACTATGTTTGGATGTGCTTTTATGAAAAAATTATTCTTATATCAAGATTTATAGTAGTGTCAATAGGGAAACAGACTTCTAATCACTATAGTTAATATTTCTGGTTTACCTGCAGATAATATTTGGAAAAGTATTGCTTTTTGTATTGACTTTTAAGCTTATGTGCAAACATAATAGCATAATTAAATATCAGAGAAGCTAATGTTTCTTGTAGGTTGCTGTAACAAGCCTGACCAGCAAGACAAATATATTTTGACTGAATTTGCTTTTGTATATACTAGATATATATATATACATATATATATATATATACACTCACACACATGTGCGCATACAAAAACATACAGACACAAAATCTGAAAAAAGTATGTTTGCTTTTGTCTCCCTGTGTAAGACACAAGGTCCCTTGAGAAACTACTTTTATCTAAGGACAAATCCTGCCAGGTGCTGAGCACCAGCCAGATGAGGGCTTGCAGGAGCTTTTTTGTGAGTGGGCCCTTACCAAGGATTTTCAGGCAAATCAGCATAGTAGAGTAAAACTGCCTTTTTGTTGAGCAAGGTTTATTTATTAAGTGGAATGTGAGTGGGAGGTAGCAGGTTCAGAGCCCCGTGTGAGATTCCACATAGTCTGTGTCCTCCAGTCTTCCATAGATAGTCTTAGCTGTGATACTCTCCCAAATCCCATCGTCTGTGGAATCACCCTTCATGTCAACGTCAATACACTGATTCATCCTAGAGTACAACCAGTGACAGGTCACAGTGGTAAAAGAGTTAATGCAGAATAAATCTACTACTATTCTTAGAGCTCTCTCAGTGTGAACATGCCTTTGTCTAGGCAGAATTCAGGAATATATCAGGTGTTAAGGGAGAGTGCCTTGCTTTTATTTCAGACAACAGTGTCTCAAGAGTTTCTTCACTCCGATAACCAGAGTACTTTTTTCTTTTTTCTTTCTTCCTTTTTTTTTTTTTTTGTGGTGTTAACCTGTGGGTTGAAAGAAATGCTCATGTACATATACAATGTAAATTAAAATTATTAAATTGAATAACATTTTTTTTCAGAGGCCCCATGTGTGTTGAATAAGTATGCTTAATTCTGTTAAAATCTGATGTGAATTTTTTATCATTTATAAAACATTAAAAAAATTGTCTACTTGAGTCTTAAAAGTGGAAAAATTGGTGAAGCATGCTTAAGAACACTGGCAATTTAATGGCTAGTCTTTTGATTAAAATAGCTTTTATATAAATACATGCCTGCAGTATCTGGTTATGCAATCTCAATTAGATATTGAGAGTTGGACCATGGTTGTCCCAGAGGTTGAACTACATATGGATTGAGCAGAGAGTATTTGCCCCTCACTGTATTTCTCCTCCATGACATAAAGGGTCTGTAATTAACTCACAGCTGATGAGGCCACAGGGAAGGGTGGGGATGGCTGTAGGGCTCATAGCACCTATGTCTGGCTAGAAAGAGGACAGAGCTCCAATCCTGTCTTCTGCTCCCTTGCTTCAGTAAATCCTGGTAAGACATTGCTCCAGCAGGCACCTGCAGCATTTTCTTTAAATGTGCATCCAGTTCCTTTCCTTACTGTGCCTGTGCTTTGCAGGAGGGATCACTTATCCCCCGCCAGACAAAACTGTTTGGCTACAAACGCATTTCCAACAAATGCAGTTTTGAGAGGCATCTGCCACTACTGCGGGTGTTGCCATACGTACCGATGGCTCCAGCACACCTCCACGAGGGCTGTTCTGCACGAACGCCTTGGCTGGAGGTTACATCGAACGATGGGCTGGGCTGGGCTGGGCTGCAGGATTGGCAGCTGCAGGGTTGGCAGCTCCTTCCTTGGAAACGTGACAAAACAAAAGTTCCGCAAGCTCTTCCAAATTATTTTCTGGGGGCTTTTTCTATGCCTTATTTATAAAATTAAACTATGAATCTTAACATTGTTAATGATAATTACAATGAGTTTTGCATACTAGTCCCCTGTTAGGCAAAACATGCAGACCTTGAGACAAACCCAAACCAGGGTCTGGATTTTCACCCTCCAAGACAAAGTTTATCCTTACTAAACTCACAAGTATCTCAATTTGTAATTATTTTAGGGCCTTAAGCTGTGTCCTTACACATGAGAACAAATCTATGTCCTGATCTAAATCACCTGCACTTGTGTCCTTATGTGTGCTTTGTGTGCTTATACTCCTAAATCACATCAGTGGCAGGGCCCTTGCAAAGGGACGTGCTGCCCAGCGGTTGACTCTGGCAGTGGAAGGTTGGGCTGACTCAGGAATATAATAGGGGGTTCCTCTAGTAAAGACCATCCTTGGGTAAGAGACTGGCATGAAGGTAACGAAAATGAGGAAATTTGACTCGAAGTGATTCAAATCTCTTTCTACAGCTTTCCTACTTTTACTTTTCACAGTCAGGTTCATTTGTCCAGTACTCAAAGCTAAAATTCCAGTTATGCTGCTGAGAGGAGGGGGAGAGAGGGGTTTAACTGGATAAAATTAAGCATGGTTCTGGGAAAAATTGGCAGCTCGCTCTATGGACACTGAGACATGCCTTTTGATTAATTATTTGTATTATAGCAACACCTAGAGGCCACAACAGAGATCAGGACCCCATTTTGCTAGCTACCCTAATTAGCACCTCCAGTGCCCACCCAGGAGACACTCCAGTCCAAATAGACAAAATAAAAAGGAGAATGCCAAGTCCAAATGCATACAGCATCTCAGTCACAGAGTTGGGAATAGAAACTTCTGTTTGCTGAGCTGGTGTCTAGTGAACACTCTTATTTTGTTTTCCTTTTCTTTCCATTATGCTGCCACTGTATTGCATTATATGCAAACATGATAAAAAAATTGAAAAATTCAAAATAACTCAGGTATTCAAACTGACCTTGCTTACCCTGCTTATAAAAGTCATCCATGAGACTATCCAAAATTGTCATTAATCACATGTTTTGTGATGCTAACTAGATAGTATTTGGAAGAGAGATATTTACCTGTTCTTTATTAAATTAATGAAAGCAACCATTAGGAATATTGCAAGATATGGGTTAAACAATAACTACTAATGGACAAAAACTATTAACTTTCAAAAATGCCAAAATATTGCTGTAGTAATTGAATAAATTAAGTGTCAATCAAATTCTTAGCAGCAAATTACATATTTGAGAATTGTATTTCAGACTTATGTTAGTGAGAACTACCAGTGTGGTGATTTGTCAAATAAAAGTAAAAGAATCTTGTTTGCCATATGGAAATGCTTACAGCAAATTTTATTCTGTTTTCTTTTTTAACATCAGACACCCTTACGTTTATATTTATAATAAGAAATGTTCTGGCTATATTTGATTACAGAAGAAGTTTCAATACTTAAAATTGTGACAAGACTGTGAAAGTCAGACGAGATCAAGATTCTGACCTAAACCCACAAACCCAAGGATTTTCTTTAAAGAGAAGAGTGGGATTCCAGCTTGTGCTGGTTTTGGCTGGGGTAGAGTTAATTTTCTTCACAGTAGCTTGCATGGGACTGTGTTTTGGATTTGTGCTGGAAACAGTATTGGTAATACAGGGATGTTTTTGTTACAGCTGAGCAGTGCTTACACATGGCCAAGGCTTTTTCTTTTTGCTCCTCACTCCACCCCGCCAGCAAGGAGGCTGGGGATGCACTAGAAGCTGGGAGGGGACACAGTCAAAACAGTCGACTCCAAATGACCCAAGGGCTTTTCCATGCCATATGACATCATGCTTAGCAATAAAACTGGGGGAAGAAGAAGGTGGGGACATTCGGAGTGATGGCCTTTGTCTTCCCAAGTCACCCTTAGGTAACAGAACTCTGCTTTCCTGGGGACGGCTGAACACCTGCCTGCCTATGGGAAGTAGTGAATGAATTCATTGTTTTGCTTTGCTTGTGCTTGTGGCTTTTGCTTACCCTGTTAACTTTCCCTTATCTCAACCCACGAGTTTTCTCCCTTTTACTGTTCTGATTCTCCCTCCCATCACACCAGCAGGGAGTGAGTGAGTGGTTGCGTGGGGCTGAGTTGACAGCTGGGGTTAAACCATGACACAGCTGTAAATAGATGTTCTGTATATGACAAGATACTTATGTGTGTATAATGAAACTACTCAAGTAGTGCAATGACTTCAGAGTCATGCAAGAAACAAGACCATGGGGAAAGAAAGAAACAAAAAAGGCGCTTTTTCCACATTGCTTAATATTTTCATAGAATCATTGAATCACTTAGGTTGTAAAAGACCTTAAAGATCAGTCAATATGATCCTTAACCCAGCACTATCAAGTCCTTGACTAGACCCATGTCGCCAGGGGCCATATCTACACATCTTTTAAACGCCCCCAGAGATGGTAACTCCACCACTTCCCTGAGCAGCCTGTTGCTATGTTTGACAAGCCTACCAGTGAATAATTTTTCCCTAATAACCAATCTAAACCTCCCCTGGTGCAATTTGAGGTGATTTCCTCTTGTCCTGTCACTTGTTACCTGGGAGAAGAGACCAACACCCCAGTCTACAATCTCTTTTCAGGTAGTTGTAGAGAGCAGTAAGTTCCCCCTCGAGCCTCCTTTTCTCTGGGCTAAACAACCTCAGCTCCCTCAGCACCCTCTCACAGGACTTTCACTCCAGACCCTTCCCCAGCTCCTTTGCCCTTCTCTGGACTCTCTCCAGCATCTCAAGGTCTTTCTTGCCCTGAGGGGCCCAAAACTGAACACAAGATTTGAGGTGTGACCTCACCAGTACTGAGTACAGGGGTACAATCACTGCCATCGTCTTGCTGGCTACACTATTTTTGATATAGGCCAGAATGCCATTGGCCTTCCTGGCTACCCGGGCACACTGCTGGCTCATGTCCAGCCACTGCTCACCAGCACCACAAGGGTTGTTTTCTGCTGGGCAGCTTTTCAGGCATTCTGTCCCCAGCCTGTAACATTGCCTGCAGTTATTGTGACCCAAGTGCATGACCCAGCATTTCAACTTGTTGTACCTCATACAATTGGTCTCAGCCCATCTATCCAGCCTGTCCAGATCCTTCTGTAGAGCCTTTCTGTGTCCAGCAGGTTGACACTCCCACCCAGTTTGGTGGGAGTCTGTCAACTTGCTAAAGGTGCACTTGATCCTCCTGTCCAGATTGTCAATGAAGATATTAAAGAGGACTGGCTCAACACTGAGCCCTGGGGAACACCCCTTGTGACTGGCTGTCAGCTGGATGTAACTCCATTCACCACCACACTCTGGGCCTAGCCATCCAGCCAGCTTTTTACCCAGCAAACAGTACACCCATCCAATCCATGGGAAGCCAGTTTCTTCAGGACAATGCTGTGGGTGTCAAAGGTTAGGTAGACAACATCCACAGCCTTTCCCTCATCCACTAAATGGGTAACCTTGTCACATAGAAAGAGATCAGGTTGATCAAGTAGGGTGGCTATATCTGATCCCCTGGTTGTCCTGCACATGCTGTGTGACCACACTGAAGTTTATCTGCTCCATTTTAGACTGTTTATCAATTTTTCTTCAAAGAACAGAGAACTCTTGGCTAGGTGGTCTTGGTTAGGTGGAGTTTTATGTCAAATAAATAAATAAATAAACAATCTAAGTGACATTTAAAGAAAGAAATATGTTTAGGTAGCTTAAATAACCCAAAGTCTTTAACCTACTAAGTAATGCATTAAAAATCTCTCTCCATGATAGCTTGCACCGTGGTCTGTGATAAAATATTTCTGTAGAATGAAAGTAAATTACAGAGATGCTTGATACTGGGGAAACTTTCAAATAAAGCAGAGAGAAAACAGAAATTATTTTACCTTTCATGGGGTCTTATTATTTATCTTGCTGTGTTTCCTAATTAATTGACGATATTGATGTTTACACAGGGATTTGCTCCTTTCCAACTTTGCTTGATCCTGTGAAGAAGTCAGAATGCTGCATTTGTAGTATCACATTTATTGCCATGGCAACAGTCAGGGATTTCAAAAACTCTAATTAGGGTTGGCAGCTTGGAATGTTTTCAGTACGGTCCCATATAATTTTCCCTCTTTTATCCATTTCTCATTATACCTTACTTCAACGATTGACTTCTTCAGCATGTATATAGGCTTTTTCCCCTGTGACCTCAGGATTCAGTTAATACCTTCTCTGATTTACAGCCACCTTTCTTACACCTCCACACACACCCAGTTAAGAAGCAACTGCAGCCCTACCTGCATTTAAGCTCCATTTCTTACACTTTAAATTAATCCAAGTTTCAGTACAACCAGATGGCTTCTACACCAACATGTACAAAAGTAGTAAGAAAAGGTATGGAGGCTTAGCTTCATCTTCCAAGCTACTTTTAAAGGTAGAAGCTAAATCTTGCTCAAGGCGGAATACAAGCCTTCTGTTCACAGATGCTTAAGTTCTGTGAACGACCAGAGATCATATTAAATATTTTAATTCAAGCACATAAAAAGTATTTATAAACATTTTATTTACTATGTAATAATATGGAGAGCTAGGCCTGTGTGAGCCTCATGAAGTTCAACAAGGCTAAGTGCAAAGTCTTATAGCCTTGTGGAGTATTGGTGGATTGAAAACTGAATATAAGCCTGCAGTTTGTGCTTGCAGCCCAGAAAGACAATTGTATCCTGGAGTGCATCAAAAGAAGGGTAGCCACCAGGTTAAGAGAGGTGATTGTTCCACCCCACTCTTGTGAGACCCTACCTGGAGTACTGTGTTCAGGATAGGGCCCCCAACAAAAGAAGGCCATGGACTTGCTTGTGTGGGTCCAGAAGAGGCCCAGAAAAATGATCAAGGGCTGGAGCAGCTCTTCTATGAGAGCTGGGGTTGTTCAGCCTGGAGGAGAGAATGTTTTGGGGGGACCTTGTTATGGCCTTCCAGCACTTTAAGGAGGCCTAAGAAGAAAAGATGAGGAGGGACTCTTTATCAGGGAGTGCAGTGATAGGACAAGGAGTAATGGTTTTAAACTGATAGAGGGTAAATTTATATTAGACATTTGGACATTTATATTAGACATTTAGATATTAGACATTCCTTACTCTGAGGATGATGAGATACTGGAACAGGTTACCCAGAGAAGTTGTGGATGGCCCATCCCTGGAAATGTTCAAGGTCAGGTTGGATGGGGCTTTGAGCAATCCGGTCTAGTGGAAGGTTTCCCTGTCCATTACAGGGAGGTTGGAACTAAGTTATCTTTAAGGTCTTTTCCAGCCCAAACCATTCTATGATTCTATGCCTAGTAATGTATTATGGTTATCCAGTTGAGTTACTGTCCTCAGTTACTCAGACGTCTTATCAAATCCTATGCTGGTAGTGAACTTTTGAGCATTTCAAAAAGCCAAACATATTCATTTGTTTAAAAAGAAAGAAGGTACATTTATGATGACATCATCAGCAAGATGGGAGGTTTTAATTCATCATGAGTACTCAGCGTAAGAAAGAGATGTGCAAAGTAAAAGATTCCCACCCTGCAGTTCACTTGACAAGTCCCAGCTGGTTGCCAAACTGGTTTCCCAATAAGAAAGATATCCAAACAAAACCAAGGAGAGAAAATATGCCAGCATTGTCCTAACTTGGAAAAGAAGATGATAAACCACATTGATTATAGAATATTTATACTCCAAGCCACTAAAAATGACTAGAAAGCAAGAGAAAAAATAGTGGGACCATCTGACCCAACTTTGTTAGGTTACAGATGAAATAATATAATTTATTTCTAATACAGGAAAGAATTTTGTACACTATTAACAGAAAATGAGTATTCAAAGAATAAATTCTGAGTCTGATGACCATCTTCTTTTCCTATGTGATAGGGAGGTAAAAACCCCTTAAATGATGGAAAAGTATTTCACAAGGTATGAAGGAATTGAAATAGGTCTTGATGGTAAATTACTGAATCTTTTTAGATTATAGTTGAAACCAGAGAAGAATTACTATACTGGATAAGGAGATCTTAATGAAATAAACAGTATAGCATGTTAAAAAAGCAAACAAAATATTTAGATTGGACATTCAAGTCAAAAGTGAACTATTGGAAGAAGCCCAGGATTCCAACAGACACGGATACAAGCTAACAATAACATCTGAAGAAAGTGTTTAAGTGGAAAAAAGCCCATTGCCTCAGAAGTTTATGTTTTGCCTCCCTGTTTTTGAGGAAAGACTGGACTGTGCCAGCTTGCCCAGTTTTTGACAATGCCTCCCACTGCAGTTCACTGCAAAGATCAGTTTTAAAACCTAGTTCTAATGGTTTTGAGAAATTTGAACCCAGAGCCCTCCAGTCTTTGGGACTTTATTTTCATGACTTAACTTTGTTCCCTCTACCCTTAATTTCAATGGGCATGATCAAACTCATGGCAGGGCTCTTTGTAAGCTTTGTGAACTGGGCCATAGTCAAGAATTTCCACACTGAGTACTTTTATTACATTAAGTTTCCTGCCTGCTGTACAGAGCTGTGCAATATTCAGCACCAGCATCTGCTTTTCATCTGACTACTAAGGAAATCCTGGTGGACCACTGGCCCTTTGAAATTAAGCAGTTAAGGAACAAAATTAAGTCGTGAAAATAAAATGCCAAAGCTGGAGGGCTCTGGGCTCGGATTTTACAGAAGTACCAATGCTCTGTTTTAAACTGATCTCTTGGGGGAAGCACAGTGGAAAGTATTTCCATCAACTGGGCAAGCTGACACAGTCCAGTCTTTTGAAAAGAGAAGCAGGATCTACTGCATGTTCAGATGCAGAACTACACCCACTTTAGACCTAAGTGATAGCTTTCAGTGAAAGACTTTTCAAGGTAAGTTATCAAGGATGGCTAAACCTGAGAAACTAAAAATAGATGTCATGAACTTAACTGAAATCTTCAAACTCTCTTACAAAGCTTGATATATTTTTTTAAAAGCTTGTTTTACTCCATGCCTCCAAATCAGCCTCTCTTCCTACAAGATGGACTTGTTAAGCTAACACAGAAAGGCTTCAGAATCATGCCGTCGCCTCTCAGGAGCAGAAAAAAAATCACAGAAATCTAATAAATATGGTGGAAAAGGCTATTTGGTGTTGGCATTTTCCATTTTTCCATGCTGCATTATCCTTACAGCTCAAGTAGAAGCGTGGTTCAGCCTGGGCTGCCACGTCCTTTAGGCTGCAGCTTTGCAAACCTGAATAGCTGGCTCATGGCAGAACTTCTGTCAGCAGCAGACACACCATGCCCGCCCACTTCTTCCCTCTGCAGTGCCTCCCTTCCTTGGGCCAGTGGCAGGGATTGTGTTGATGGGAGCAGAAACAGCAAGAGACTCATCTGCGATAAAACTAATCTGGTTTTCCCAGGTGGGAATCTTGTCTGTGCTCCTGTGAGACCTCACCTGGAGTACTGCATCCAGCTATGGGGTCTCTGGTATAAGAAGGACATGAACCTGTTGGATAAGGTTTAGAGAGGACCCATGAAAATGATCAGAGGGATGGAGCACCTCTTCTGTGAAGACAGGCTGAGAGGGCTGGGGTTGTTCAGCCTGGAGAAGAGAAGGCTCTGCAGATAAAGAAGGCTTAGGAGAAGGACAGAGAGGGACTTTGTCCTAAGGCCTGTAGTGACAGGACAAGGGGTAATGCTTTTAAACTGAAAAAGGGTAAGTTTAGATTGGACTCTTTACAATGATCATGTTGAGACACTGGAACAGGTTGCCCAGAGAAGCTGTGGATGCTCCATCCCTGGAAGTGTTCAAGGCCCGGCTGGATGGGACTTTGAGCAATCTGGTCTAGAGTAAGGTGTCCCTGCCCATGGCAGAGGAGTTAGACTAGATTTAAAGATCTCATCCAGCTCCAGACCATTTTGTGGTTCTATGATTCCTGCTCTTTCCTTACAGGTCTGCAATGCTATTAATAGACACTTAATTACCCATTTGCTGTCAGGATACTTTCACCTAATTTTTAGATCTGATACATACCCATAGCATCAAATAGAAGCAAGAATAGCCACGGGTACTTTTTTTTGAATCTTACTGCCATACATTATTTGCATGGGAGTAGCCTGCAGATCTCTCAGTTGAAATAAGGGGCCCATTGTTCCAAGTTCTCTTCACATACATAATTAGAGACATCCACAGATACCTCCTGCTCCAAAGACCTTTACAACAAATGAAACAAGACAGAGGTAAAAATACTATAGTTTCTGTATGGGTATAACTTTTATGGACAGAGGCATTTAGGGATTTGTTCTGTCACACGGCAACTCTGGAAAAGTTAAGAAGTTAATCCAGATCCTAGCATACTAGGTTATTGCTTTAAAAATTAAATCCTTCTTCTCTCATGCCATGAGTCAGCATACTTTTCCAAAATGGTGCTTTCACACTAACAATTTGTCAGATTGCTTGGGGAGACTCTAACTTGACATATTTAGTACGTTCTTCCCACAAGCCTCACAGAAGCCCACAGATGTCAGCTTCGATCAGACTCAGCCAGGACTGCAAGACCCATCAGGACTGCAGGGCCAGGAGACATGTTAAGATGGGCTAAACAGAAAATCCTCCAAAAATTACTTGTGTTCTGCGCTTAGAGAGAGACACATGAAGATGCAAAGGACAGTATTTCTAACACGCTGCCCTAAAATAACAGCCCAGTTATTGGTCCAATATTGGTTTTAAACCTAGACATTTCTAGACAGGAGCTCTTTTGGCAGTGGAATATTCATTTGGATCTCAAATTGTAGATACCTCCTGCACTGTGAAGAGCTGTCACCATCAAGTCAGTGGAGTCCAAAGCAGTCATGCAAGGCTGCATGGCGTAACATATGAAGCAAAGGATGTTACTGTAACTGTCTGTATATTTATTACAATCAGAGTGGGTGGTAAAAAAAAGAAAACACCATAAAAGGGGTTTGTTTTCAAAACTCTTAGAAGAGTGACTTATGACTGGATCATTTAAAAGATGGTAATTCAGTAGGGAAGGAAGAGGAGGAAAAAAAAGTTTAAATGAAAACCTCTATATTGTTAGAATGCTGAAGACCATTCACAACTGCAGAAGGTTTTAATTTTATGGAATAAGGACTCATGTAATAGTTCCAAGTGGAGGTCCATCTAGCCCAGCATGCTCTCAGTGGCCAGGACAACCACCAGAAATGGGGTGTGCAGGATGATCATGACTTTAGGATCACTGTACTCATCAAGTGGTGACTCTAAAACTTATTGTTTGTGAGCTCCTGTCACTAAAATATTTTTGAGCACGCACCCACAGTGTACATATATTTATTTATTTATAAATTACATACCTGTACTCGTGAAGTTCTGTATTTTTTCATGCATCCCAATGGGCTGTTGCCTTCACAGGCATTTTGCAGTGAATACAGAGGCATTAGTTACTGGAGCTCATTCAGCTGGTAAAGACCTGTCTATTTGACTACCTGTAATCACAACCATCTCACATTTACTTCATGCACATTGAATGTAATGCCAGTTAGAAACAGAAAGGGACGATTTGTCCAAGCTTAAGAAATCCTGTTGCTTTAACATGCTAGGACCATCAATTTAATGTGGGAAATATTAATAGGAACTGGAAATTGTTCAAGAACAAGCTACTGGGTATTAAAAAAAATAAGAACAAAAAGCCACAAGTTTGCAAGTAGAAAAAAATTCATGCTGGGGAAGAAAGAATTTGTGAAATAAAGAAGATGCGGAAATCCTAGTCAAACATTAGCCCAGAGAAAGTGAAAAAAAAAAACGATAATAGCAGTAACTGCAAATTTAAAAAAAATGACTGCTGAAAATGGTTATATCAGAAAAGATCAATGGGCATCATAGTTAGAAGGAACATGTGAGAAACAGAGAAAAACGTTTCTGCACCAAATATTGGCCCTTTGCTAGAAACAGGTATTATAATTTTGAACAAAGGCTCTGAAAAAACAGATGTGTTCATTACTATTTCTCTTCTGATTTCAGAAGGAATCAGAAGGATAAGTCTGCACAATAAAACATGGTAGATGGACCAGAAAACTTGGCATCTAGAATGAAATAAAATATGACGCAGAGTTAGCTGCAATTTCAGATGTACAAATCAAGAAGCCTGGAGAGAAACATGCAGCATGGAAAACAGGAAAAATCTGAAAGATCATTGAATTGCCAACATATTCCAAATATTTTAAAAGAGCAGAGAGATGATGCATGAAAATATAGATGTGTTATTCAGATGCTGAACCTGGACACATTTCATTTAGAAGCCCACAACATGGAATTGAACATTTAAGGTGCAACAAACAATAATCAATATGGTTTCATAGAAAGCAGATCTTGTGAAACAAACCTTCTTTATTTTATCTTCTACAACTTTATTTTGCTTCACAGCTATTGCTCTGGTTGATAAAGATAGCTGTGCTTGTAGAGTATATTCATAGGCCTGTGCCTTCAAATCCTTTGACCATGGATTTTGAACATCACATTACGTGGAACTAAAAGGATGTACCTTGGGAACTGGTTCCTATCAGTCTATCAGTGACCTATTTTGTCATTGCTACAGTTTCCACTGATTAAATTTGTACAGGATACAAAAACAAGTAGGATGGTAAGTGAAGAGAAAAGACAATTTGCAGAGTGACCTGAACTGCCTGATTAAAAAAGCATATTAAAAAATTGCATGGACGACATGTATTGCAGAGTAAAAAATACAATCTCGTGGTATTGAAAACTCACTTCAGACTGGGGACTCAGAGAAGCATACATGGACCATCATAAATTAATCTGAAACTTGTGTGGCTAATTACTTCCCAATGATGGCAGAGGACTTAAGCCTTGGTGGAACCAAACAACTGAATGCTCCAGTGTGCCTGAAGTTGTAGGGCTCAGTTTAGGGATGAGCTCTCATGATCTTCATGCACAAGGTCAGACTGAGTTGTCTGACAGGGTTTTTTTCTGCCTCTGAATGACAGGGAGCTATATTTTCCTGACAACTTTGTAGTTCAATCTGCAAATACAAGTCCAGTCTAGGAAGGGCATTCCAGAGCTCCTAAATGCTTTGATCACAAGCCAAAATTTAGACGATGACGAGTGGTGTAAAAAAGTTGATGAAATTGTATTCAAATTCCAAATGTAACTTTCACTTCCAACTTCATTCTCCTTTTTAGTTCTTATCTCTGATTTTTATTGGCATAAGTGTGTTGGGAATGTCTGTTTTCAGCTGAATTCTCAGATACAATCATCACTATTCATGCATAATTAAGAGTTCATTAATCATTGGTAATCATGCATTGGTAATCACGTGCCTAAACTGCAATAATTAATCATGGAGTAGAAAAACTGCAATGCAATTGAAGTCACCAATTATACGTCACAAGCAGCAAATAATCGAAGTTAACAACTCACAGGCATAGACAATATTTTCTTTCTAAATCTTCAGGTCAGCTCTTTGAAAAATGAATCTCAATAAATAATCAAGATCAGGTTATGAATGATTTGTGTTATTTGCAATAACCTTGATAGCCATGGTAATAATAAAATATCACAGACTGTTTTTTTTCTGAAGGACACAGGTATATTAGCTTTCAATAGGTTTAACAGGCTTTATGTACAGCTTTTATATACAATTATGCAGCTTACTGTACATATTTATATTCTGATTTCTGCACTGTTTCCCACTTGTTGCTCCAAGTTTTCTCTTGTTTCTGTAAGGCTTTCTTCAGCAACTTTCCCCTGTGCTACCTTTCCTTTCCAGCAGTTTCCCATCTAGTTGAGCACTCAATGTTTTGCTCTATTTCCTTACCAGTGGTCAGTATCAGTTAGAACACATTGACAGCTCTCTTTCCTAGGGTTATCTCATGAGATGCTGGTGCATGGTGTCATGACAAGTTTCCCTTCATGTCTGACACCTGCACCTCATTCACGAGTAACTTTTTAACTTCTTGATGTTCCTAATCTATCCTGTTTCCAACTGTGGGCAGCCAACCTAGTCTTCCTCTGTGTTCTAGTGTAGATCCAGGGATGAGCTATGGCTTCTGTGAGGACCAGTACCACTGTGCTTCAGGAGCACTTGGTAAAAATGCGTTATCTGTACTCCATTTTGAGCTCATGAAGACCCAGCTGTCCAGTCTCCATGCAAGCCTTGCTATTTTCAGTTTGGTGCCTCCTACATTTTACCTCTTGCAGATTTTCTGACATTTTATTTCATTTCCTTAGTGAAAACATATGGCAAACAGATGCCTCAGCAGGGCCCCAGGCACCCATCTCTTTTTCCAGACTTTTCAGAATATCTGGGAAAATTCTGAGGTTTATCCTGATATGCATCACACTTGCAATTTATTTCCAGTGCTACCTTTTCCAGTGCTACAGGCATCCTAAACACCATCAATTTTGGAGGTATATCATTTTAAAATCCAACTTCTGTCCCTACTTTTTTTTTTTTATCATGGGCAACCTTGGAAACATAAATAAACTAATCACCAGGTTTCAAAGTGGTAGCAGCTGGATATCAGTCAGAGGAAGCAAGGATGACCTAAGGATCTTCCTTCTCCTTCTCACATGCATGTCTCAAAATTTGAAAAAATTCATCTACAAAGATCAGTTTACCAGACCCTTCCTGAACTTTAAGTAATGTTTTTCACAGAAAGGTATGACCACAGCTCTGTCTGAGATAAAAGGGAATTTATCTGAAGACTTGAAAATGATAAATCTAGGTCTGCTTAGAAATTGCTGGTACCCTCCAAGACTGGAATTTAGCTGTTTTGCACAGATTATGTGTGCATTAAGCTTGGGCAGAAGCCCCTCACTTGATGCAGCCAAGGCAACTATTCCATGGGAGAGAGTGTCTTCCAAACCAGCAGGAAAATGGGAAAGCCTTCAGCAGAGCAATTCATCTCTGTCATATACCTTTTCCCCTGGTACTTCTCTTTCCTTTTCCCATGCCTCACCCTTTGTTGCACTATCCTAGGGTAATGCATTTAAAATTAATATTTCAATATGTTGAAATTATTTCTTAGTTTTAATAGTGTATGTGTATTCTGGATAAAGCTTATTTTTGTAAGGGGACTATACATGGATATCGGCATTCTTTCTTAAGGCTGCTTTGTAATTAATAGCTCACATGGGACCTGAAAGCCAAGAAATAGCATATCTGTTTTCCCTCTGCTCTGTCTCCTTCCCAGGATTCATTCGCTCCAGAAACATGAAATATTGAGCACAGAATTTAGGAAGCAATCATATGTTGAGAACGAAGTACCAAGAGCCAAACATGTAGAAGGTGGCAGATTTACCCTTATAATTGGATCTATCTCCCAAACATAAAGATACTCAAGGTATGTCAAGGTTTGCTCCAGATATCAGACATCAGGATGTAGATTTATTCACAAAGTGCAAATATTTCCTTTAGAAGATATTGAAATGAACAGCTTCTTGAATTTATTGTCATATTTTCTTTTTTCCTTTCTCATTAAAAATTGTTATTTTTTCTCTTTTTTTATGCACAAAGGATGAGAATGTTACAATGCATTGTTTTCTGTATTGATATACAGCAATCACAAAATGCTGAATTAGATGCTTTTACCATTTCTAAGACATTCAGTGGAAGCTGATACATAGGCTGAATGAAAGAGCTCTGAAGGGCAGATCACATAATCAGGAAAGACTATCAGCTCCAAGGCCACAGAGCCTTTCAGAAGTGGTTTACTGGAATCTTGTTTCATATTTTATATCAAAATTACCCAGAAAAAAAAAGTAAAGCAACTAAATCAATGACAAAGCAATTGTTGTATGTGGTTTTCTTTTTCTCCCAGATAACCTATGTCAACACAAAATGTTCCTGACTAATGAAGAATCCCTTTTTGCTGCCGAAGGAAGGAAGGGCTAGAGAAAATAATGGCACAGCAACCATCATGGGTAATTCCCAAGGGATGTTTACTTTTTCCGTGTCAACACATAATGTTCCTTACAGATAAAGGAGCCATTTTTGCTGTTTTTACCAAAGAAGTACTAGAGAACAAAGAAAACTTTGTCACACCAGGTCACAAATATGACTGCTGTAAAGAAGTAAAGCTCTATAGTCCTCCCAAAGGATGACTTTTCAGTATCTATGGAGCATCTTCTTCCCCAAACTCCAGCTGATTAGCTGCGTAGTTATAGTTGCTGGTTAGCTGGGCAACAGGGGCAGCAGCTGCCTGGCCAACAGTGACAGACCTGATGGAGCCGCTGCCTCCCAGGCACGCTCCCACTGGCAGGACTGACAGATGCTTTCGGACCAGCCATCCTTTTCCAGGGGGATGGGGCAGAAGACTCTTGCTTCGCCCTCTTCTCTGTAACCTGAGAGGTCTCTGCAGGCCTCCCTCCATTCTGTGCCTAAGGCTCCCTGATACAGGCTGCTGGACCATTTCCACAGTACTCTCTTGATAACATGCTTCTTAATTTGCTGCAGCATTCCTAGTCATCATTTTACTACTAATTAGCAAATGTGTGCGAGCAAAGCATTTGGTAGCTTGCCTTCTGTAGCTGCATGGGGCAGCTGCAGAGCAAAGGTGTTGGACTCCACTGGGTGCGGAAGGAATCGTGTGTCGCCCTGTCAGTGAGCGCCCGCTCTGCTGGCAGTCCTTTCACACTGTGCCAGTTTCTGTTTCATCGCTGCCTACAGCACCACAGGGGCCATAGGAGAAATGTGACTGCAAAATAATGTGATTTCTGCTTTAATTAAATGAAACACTTGTATTCAGTTTTGAAATGTACAGACATTTTTTTTCCCCCCTCCTGGAATCACAGTTTTCAAAGAAAACTGATTGCCATCACATGCATTAAAAATGGTATTTAACAGTGACTTTATCAAATGTATTGGAATATCTATGTTACGTGCATAAATGTAACATGTTTTACCTTCTCTATCTAATCCAAGAGCTTCTTATTTTCCATACACCCACTCGGGCACACAGCTATTCATTAGGTACAAAAATGAACTGCACACCTTAAGTATATTCAGATTATTGTAAAACTGCCTCCACCTTGCTACCAGAATTGCCAAGGTAAAAATATCCATCCCTTTCTTAAAAGATAGATGGTGATAATATAGAAATGTTTCTACTTCCATAGCGCTTATACTAATACAAGGAGTCAATTCTATTTAAAAATAAATTCACACTTGAACAGTTGCTGTACTCTATACATGTATTTCACACACACAGAAAAAAAATGTTTAAAAAGTTATGTAGCTGCAGTCAAGCATTTAGAAGTTAGGAAATATAAGAGTGAAGAAGAATCTTCTGTGCCTGAAGAAACTTTTTTCTCTCCCTTCCTTTGTAAATATTATGATATAGTCTGTAATTACGTGAAAACGTGCTTTTTTACCACAAGAGTATATACTGTTTAATCGAAAGAACATCTTTTCTGTTTAAATTGTTCTACCTCAGCCACCTGTGCCATGAACATCTATAATATTATTTACTACCCTCTCTGGCCAAGTTTCCTAGGCAAACAAATCTTAAGATATGGTATGATTTGTCCCTCAGATTCCACTGGGAACTTTTGCACCCACTGGGTGGTTTCAACCAAATACAATGAAAAAGTGGAGGTTTTAAATAAGAAAATCTTATCTGAGTCTCAGGACAACCAGGGAAAAAGAAAAGCCAAACAAACAGGGAAAAACAAAAGCCATCAAAGTACAGGCTGCAGGTGAACCCTGCTCTGTTGCCAGCATTCAGGTGCTCAGACCTGAGACCCTGCACTTCAATAAACCTGTCTTCACCTGTCCTGCTGCAGCCCTCACTTGACCTCTCTTTTCTGAAAATGTGCTTTTTTTTGATACTATTTTGACCCTAAAAATGCTCCCAGTGTGTTACGTTATAGGCTGGGATGATGGGGACCACACTCTAAGACCTACATCCAAAAATCTGGTTTTGCTTTTCCTCTTTTCTTTGATGCTCTTATTGCTCTCAGTCTCTTGCTTTTGTCTGGCTGATGGTGTTTTGGCTCTAAAGTTCTCCCTCACCTTGCACACTTAGTTTGTCATCAAAACTCTCCCTCTCAAGCTGAACATTTGGGCTGTGCTATTTAGGCTTGCAGCCTGGAAATCTGTGGTAAAAATTCTACACTCAAGGCATGTCAGGGCAATTTCAGTATTAGGTGATAAAATTCCCCTTCTTTCTGTGCACATAAGTCAACCCTCAGTCAGTGGTTCCACCAGCTGTCCAGTCTCTGATACCCTTTAGTGTAGCTAAGATAGAGCTGGGTCACAGATCACAGCAATAATGCCTATGTCAGTTAAAAAAATATATAAATACATATATAAAAATATCAGCCCACTACATGAGGGTTCATCAGCCATCTCTGCCAAGCATGGATCTTGGGCAACATATTGTAATTTTGCTAAAGACTGTCAATACAGATGTTTGCACATTGGCAGGAAATTGATTGAATCCCACTTTTTATTTAAACTCGGTTTCCATTTTCTCTCATAAGACAGAAGTGTTAAACTAGATGGTAGATAACCTCTGGTGTATTCATAGTTGCTGTGAAATACATATATACACATTATCACATTGACTTTCCTGTACTGTCAGTCCTCATTGCTGTAAATGATTAAATGAAGTAGCAGGCAATGAAAAACTACAAAACCTTTCAGTGTGGCACTATCTGTAACATGCCGCAACTACTCTGCTTGTGCCCATGAAAATCCAATCCATCTCCTAAGAATTACTATGTCCCCATTTTTAAAGGTCCCAGTGTTAACTGTCTCATACAGAGCAATCACCTTTATCCTCTCTCTCTCTTGCTTTTTCGAGTCCTGATTTGAGGATTCATTTTGTATCACCACACACTTAGTGACAACACTCTGCCTTAGCAGAAAGTGACTATTGAAGGGCTGCTGTGAGACTGGACATCAGTCTAGGGAAGAAACTACAAAAACTACAGTACCAACCTGCATTGTACAGCAAAAAAAGAAAAAAAAAACACACAAAAAACCACAAAAACCCCAGCTTAAACTCTGAAGTACAACTCTATGCCTCACTGCTAATATCATGCTAAGATATTTTGCTTGAGTTCCAGTATGCCAACATTGAAACAGGACATTCTTTTATCTTAAATGACTCAAATACTGGTGACACTGAAATCAATGGCAAAATTCTCACTTACTCTGATAAAACATGAACATTATCTAAGAAATTTGCATGAGAAAATACGTGTTTTAAACCATAAATTCTGCGTTCTTCGTGCCTTATGCTAACAAAATGATATAATAAATTGTTAAAAATGCAAACAGCTATAGTTTGTCATTCTATGGCTTCCAATTTCTTCTATAACATCCAAATCAATTAAGTAAATAAATAAATATTTCTATAATTACATAAATCTAAGGAAGATCTAACATTTGACAATAAAATTTTAAGTTTCCATTAAATTTTTTTCTGAAATATTATTATTTCTTGGAGCACAGAGTCTATTGCCTGGTCTTTGGAAGTTGCTTCAGTAACTACTGTGTGGATAGAAGAAAACTGCTGAAGACCTCACCCTGCTAAGAGTGGCAGTGAAAGTGTATCTTTGAGATCTCTTCCTCTCCTTACAGTACTAGTACCATTGCTTCATATTGTTATGAATGCTTTTAGCACTGCTGCAGTGCTTCTAGGTATGTACAGACCCAGGGCACTGGGACAGTGGAAAAGATAAAGAGCTTTCAGGATGACTCATACATAGGGGAACAGGAACAAAAAGGACAGAGGGAAAAGACTAGTGGCAGAGTACTTTGAGGGTGGCAATGCAAAGAACAAGGCTATTAATAACAAGAAACACATGTAGGGTGTGGGCTGGAAGACAGCAGATCCCAATCAGCAAGCTCATCCTACTGCTCCCTTAAAGCCTCCTTCCTTATCCAAAGGATGCAGAGCCAAACTGCCATCCCACTTATGTTCTTTCTTTGTAGAACTACCTGCAAAGACAGACTTCCATGGGAAACACAAGTTACTTTACTGCTCCTCCACTTGTATATGCATGGAACCTTTTTCCTAGGACTCACTATTGGTAGAGAGGTTCTGAAGCAGGAAATGGGTGATGCATGAAGAGCATCATTTGGTGGGACAGCTTTTTGTGCTCAGTGCTTGCATTCCTGTCACCGGGAAGGGAAGTCATAGAGGACAGAGGGTTGCAATGAGGACATTCAGGAAGGACTAATTTGTTCTCCTGAAATATATTTTGAAAGTACCCCTGAAATGGCAGAAATGTGTGTGTTAACGTAAGTGTTCCAGAGTAACTGGAGCCTTAAGTAATTGACAGGAATCTTTTTTATTGCATTTGAACACCAAGTTCTGCTGTGAGTCCATGAACCTGAACAGTAAGACTGAGTAAACTACTCCCAGGAAATTTCTTCAGTCATGAGCTCTGAAACAGTCCTGAGAAACACAGAGCACTTTTGAAATCCAGGCAAGCTTTCATCTGATTCACTAGAGTGCTAAGAATCATCATAGGAGGGCCAAACTCTAATTTGACAATCCCCTGTGTCACATTCCAAAAACCAGGAGTTTAACACACATGGCATTAGATTAAAACCAAAATTCTAATGCTCACTCTATCTTGGTTTTTGAAGTAATTTCCTCCCACATGTCTGCTAGGCTTCCCAGACAGACAAATTGAATCTGGACTCACTCCTACCTTCACTGTAGTCCTTTCTCCATACTGTTCAGGTGTGTTCTGCTCTCATCCACACACTGCATCACTTCTGCCCTGCTTCTTGTCAGCCCCCACATCTAGACACTCTCCACATTAAGTTTGTCCTGGCCTTAGCTCTAAATTTTCCAATACTAAAAATGAAAGTATTGGCAGACTCCCCAGTTGGTTCCAAGGCCTGATGCTAAGGAGTGAAGGGGAGTAGTGAAGGGAACCTGATTATTTTCCACATGAGAAATCAAGAATAACAGTGGTGATCTCTTGAGGTGCTGGATCCTCTCTCCCTCCAAATTTTTGATGTATTGCTTGGGAAAATGATGACAACTATTCCTGTTGAGCCATAGCTCTGCTCCAGACATAGCAAGAGACTGGACAACTCAATAATAAGTTTAATGGTTGAGCAGTAAAACTCATAATAAAACCCTAAGATATTCACAGCCACATTAAAAATTACAATTGAGAGGAACCTAAGAAGCTATTTGCAAAAGAAAGATAAGTAGCAGACTTTGTGCTTGGTTCCACAGAAATGTTGTCTTGGTTTATTTTGAGGTCTGGGGCTCATAAAAGCTATTTTGTGTTCATCACCCCTGTCCTATTCACTCTGGGACTGCTGTCCAGCTCAGAGATGATCCCCAGCACAAAGAAGTCAGAAAGACTGAAAATAAGATCCAATCATGTTACTCAAACCAAGCAATCAATTTGCAATATTGTCAACATAGTCACACAATTAGAGGTTTTTTGTTTTTCCAGTGTTTTACCTGTCTGCAGCTGTAGAAGAGAACCACTCATAAAGGATTGAAATCCATCCTGTAGACAGTATTTGTCACTACATATAAAACTGCGAAAATAACTCACTCTCTGTACCACTCAAGAATTAAGTTAATGCTCCTCTTAAGCCTTCTCTGAAACTCAGAGCTTTTGCACACAAAGAAAATGATCTACATTCACAGTGCCCACAGAACATTAATCCAATCTACTATTTCTGAGGTAAGAAATGAAGCCTTTTTAGTCACAATTTAGGTTATAATTCAAACAGTAATAATACTATCTTTTAAATAGCACTAAATGTCTTTTACTAAAAATTATCTTTATCGCATGTTTATGTTTTTCTTTTTCATATCACAGATGACTGTAACAGTGAGAAACCAATATTATCATGGCTCATCTAAATACTGAACAAAGATGTAAATATTCAGTATGGTGTGCATGGAATTAGTAGTAGCATTAGCAGTAATGGGACTTGAAGAGCTAGTTCTCCACATAGCTAGCTGAACATGTATCCCAAAGTGCTTATCAAGAAAACCAAACTTTCAACTACATTTTAAACTAAAATAGGCTTTAGAGGCTTTCTTTCTCTGAGACAAAACTATAAAGTAGTTTTATCTCTACAAGACTGAATTTTAGGACTTCACAGTGTTACTGCTATACTAAAAGTAAATAGAATAAGATTCAAACATTATTTATAAAGACAATCCTTACTATGGAATTAAGTCTCTTTGGATCATGTGTATCTGTTCATGCATCATCTCTACACTTACCGAACTTGAGCACTTCACAGTTTTAGTGCACACACGACATTAATTAGGTAATGAAAAGGTTTACCTGACTTGACGACTGAGATGATACCCTTCAGCTTTGCATCTTTGGTGCTAGACCATCAATTCTCTTTTTTCAAGAAGCGCTGATGAGCACCTCTGCAGTAAAATCACCTAGCAGGGAAGAAAGAAACAGATTTTAAATGTGAACTTAAATCATTTGTCTTATGCCAACATCTCCCTCATGGCTTAGATATAACTATGACCTACGAGGAAGTAGGACACAGTGAAGGAGTCAATTCTAAATGACTGTTTTCTCATTTCACATCTCTAAGAGAAAAAAGGTCTGACTTCTGCCAGAAGCGACTTAAACTTTTCAAGATAATGCCAGCAAGCTTCACTGTAAAGATTCAGGTCATGAGGGGCTCCCTAGCTACAAAGAAATTGATGGATACTGGAAAACGTGCAAGACAAAGAATCAAAGCAGCACAGGACCACAGAAGGTTCTGATTTGAGAAAGTATGTTTTATGATTTACTTAGATAATGTTTCAGTTACATTTAAAATTGTATACTGTTTGCCATGTATTACAAATGAAAGATACTTTCTAGCAATAGATGTTCAACTGTGTTTCAGCTGTTCCTCTTCTTCCCTTCTGACTCATCCTGACTTTCTTGTGAGTGAAAGTATTTCTCTGTACAATTGCCTTATTTATTATGTTGTCTTCAATAATTTCCAGTGCAACTGTATGGCCTGTTCCTAAGCAAAGGAGCCAACTATTTTGTTGGCCATTACCATTCAAAACAAGACTTTGAGGTTACAGTGAAGACTTGCAGAAAAACTTATCAGACATGGTTAAAAAGAAAAAAAAAAGGGACAGACATATCAAAGGCTAGGAACTGCTAGCAGAGTAATAGACAACAAAACAGAAAATACAAATATAACTTTGTATAAATCTGTATTTGTACACAAAATGAATACTGTGTGCAGCTCTGACTTCCTCACCTCAAAAAAGAAAAAAAACACCAAACCACAAAAAACCCAAACCAAAAACACTTAATCAACCATCCAAAACTAAAACAACAAAAAAAAACAAACAAAAAAACCCAGAACTGGAAAAGGCAACAAATATGATCAAAGTTTTTGAGTAAATTGACCACAAAAGGCAATGCAGGCCAGAAATGAGGTCAGCAGAGCAATGAGAAGCATGGAGAGGTTGGACAGCAATGAACTGTCACAAGAGCGTGCCGCTTTATACAGACAGTAGCAACCTGGGAAAATTGTTGCCTAGGGACATTCTTCATGAAAGAGCCTTCCTTTCTGCAGGAGACTGGGTGAGCATCTGAGAGACAGATCCACTGAGGCCACTGAAAAAGCAAACCAAATCTGGTCCAGGAAACCCCCAGTGTAAAAAAAGGTGAAGGGTGGGAGACCATGAAGGAGGAAAAAGCATATATAGTTGCCCAATTCTTACTCTGACCTCACAGTGCTCTTGTGGTCACTGCTGGAGACAACCCAAGGCTACATGGCATACAAGGCCTTTGAACCAGAGGTGTGATTAATAGGTCATTACACAGACAGCTAAATCCCTGATAAATGTGATGTTAGGATGATGGCCTTAAAGTGAAGGAGGGCAGGTTTAGAATAGGTATTAGGAAAAAATTCTTTACTGTGAAGGTGGTGAGGCACTGGAACCAGTTGCCTAGAGAGGCTGCAGATGCCTCATCCCTGAGAGTGTTCAAGACCATGTTGGGTGGAGCTCTGAGCAACCTAGTCTGGTGGGAAGTTCCCTGCCCATGGCAGTGGGGTTGGAACTACACAATCTTTAAGTTCCCTTCCAACCCCAACCATTCTGAGTCCATGATTCTATGTATGCCTTAGAGTACAACATGGATTTTAAATAAAAGAGTCTTACAAACTTTTCATATCCAGAAAAACAATATTCGATAAATATTCCATTATCCAAACTAGGCAGGCTACAGATCTTGTTTATTCACCTCCCAGAGAGAAGGCAGAGACAACTTAAAAATCTTAAAGGTAAAGATGTAACTTCAAGTCAGTGCAAAAGGACCCCAAATGAATGTGACTACTCTAAATTTTAATTTATTTCCAAAACTACCCAAAGGTTTTATTGAACAGGCAGTTGTTCACGATTTGCATGTGTTAGAGGAACAACAGAATCAGAAACACCTTCCTAACTAAGCAAGAAAAATTGCAAATAGTTTTTAAAACATTTTAATATAAACTGATTATGAATACAAGCTGATGATATTACACCTCTGGTCTGCAATTAAAAGACATTCTGAATCCTTCTTTCAAGGCTGACTGATTTTACAAAAGGAATGTTTACTGGTAAGTATGGTGACTGAACTGGATGAATGAATGTTTGTTCAGTTGATTTGCCATTTTCTATTTTTACTCCCTGAATAGTTTGTTTTTTCTTGTCTTGGGAAGCATTGGAAACTGGACAAAGAATGAAATCCTCACCCTGCTAGTTTTAATGGAAATTTTATCATTGACTTGGCACTAAGATTTAATACAGAGTTTCTAAGGCCTTGTATAAAAGAAAAAAAGATTGACCAACTTCCTTCGGTTGTTAAAACTGTCTTGTATGGAAACTCTTCTTTTTTTAAGCTGGAGTAACTTGTCCCGATTTAGCTTAAGGTGATGCCAATGCAATTCAGTTTTAAAACATGAGATAAATGTGCATAAAAGGCAGTACCACCAGAAGTTTTTTTACTGAGTTAGCTCAACTTTCTTCTGAAGTAAAACTGCTCAGGAGACCTTACACACGAAACCAAGAATATCACATATCCTATTGCTACAGCACATACTGAAAGCTGATCAGTAGTTCTGAGTAGAAGAAATCCCCTTTAACTTCAGTGGGAAGGAAGAGAGATTGGGGAAAAAAAATCCCCCATGGATCTTGATGAAATTCTAGTAATGGATAAGTTCCCAGGTAGGCCCACAACCCTGGCAACACTCATTTTTATGTTTTACCTCCTTCGGTCATGCCAGCAGTACACAGCTAAGGCTCCCAGGGGGAAGTGCCACAGATGCACATTCCCTGAGTCCCAGCAACATGAGCTCCCACCAACTAGTGATGCTTGTTGCACCCTGCTCTAGCCACTAGGGAAATCCTAGTGTGGTCCAAGTGTTGTAGACAGTGTCTGTACCTCCCATCCTCTCTATTCAGGCTTTTTTGTGTGACTGTTGCAGGGGTAGATCAATGGCATGTACTGTAAACCATTCCTGCATCAAGGTCACAGCGTGAGACTTGTGAATATGCTGGAAAAGACCCAAATAACCAGTGCAACCAGTGAGGAAGGGTTTCTCTTAAAATAAAATTTGCTTTCCCCTAACGGCTTTCTCTTCTACTTTTACACCCTATTCAATATTACTGCTGCTGCCAATATGTTAATGTACAATAAGCCTCTTCTCTTCCATTATCATTTGAGAGCCCTACTTTCTGTAATACTATAGAAATGATCCTCATCCAAATCTGAGTGGGTTTTGCTGCAAATTACACTAAAAGGGCTTTGGGTCAGAATTCTAGAAACCCCCAAAAACTACAGCACAACTTTTGCCAACAGTAGCAAACAGTTCCTCCCCTAAACTAACCCCCTGTATTTTGCTTACACCAAGAATACAATTTCAGAAAATGCTGCCACATACTCCAGAGAATGCCCCTCAGCCAGGAATTACTGAAAGAGTTTGGTTTTTCTTTTTTTCAGGGATGTGTGTTAAAAGGGGATCTCATTTCGAACAACCTCATGCTCCTGAAAGACTGTGAGAGAGAGCAATGCTCACTGCAACTCAGTAATGGCTGTTTTCCATGACACAGTGGAAAATTTATTACTCATTCTTGCCAAGCCTTTTGACAGTGAAATCAGTATATCTATAATAATGTACTGAAAAAGGTGACAGAATTTTGAAATACTCTACTGGAAAAAGACACGTCTCTGGGAACATAATGCAAGTATCTTGGAAGTTCTGTCTGTTGAGCAACTCTCACTGAAATATTCCAAGCATGAGTTATGAAAGGATGAGAAAGAGGATGAGAATAGAGCTGAGCATGTTCAATTAATTGCACATCTGGATCCTGGTTCTGAATCCATGAATCTGAAAACTATCAGTGATCTTGTGTGAAAAAAGAAACTGGTGCAAGTTCTTCCTTAGTCAGATGTACAACAGTTGTGTTCCTTTCTAGGACTGTCCATGATTTTCTTCTACATTATTTTTCGGTAATACAGAACAATTTCTATGATTGTGCTGGTATATGAATGTTCATAGTCATCAGATCTGTAAGAGACCACTCAAAGCTGATTATAGACTTGCAATACAAGCCCGAGTCTCTCTGTAATTCAGGAAGTCCAACACTCATCTACGCAATAATTTTTTTTCTGAGATATCTTTTGCCATCAGAGGTAGTATTTTCCCAGACCTGAAGGTGGAACTCTTGTTCCTTTGATGATATTTACATGAGTGACATAGCATTCTGCATTGTCATTTTTGCCTTGAGGAGACGTGGACTTCTCTGAAGTCACTGCTGGGTTGTCTGGAAGATCACATTAGCACTGGTAGCACAACTGGACGGTCAGGCATGAACATCATGTTCACAAGGAAATGTGCCAGGAGCTCTTCAGATGTTGCCCATTGGAACTCATAAAAAAATAAAAGTATTTCCTTTTGGAAATACCATTGTGATCCTGTTTCTTCTTTTGCTGTTATATAAATAGACTCCTTGGTCTTTTTCTGAAGTGATCAAGTTCAAAGAAAGGAAAGACTGAATACAACCTTGTGGTCGTACTACCTCCATATTGGACCTCAAACTGTAAGCTTGAGCTGCAGTGCACTTTTGAAAAAAATCTCCATTATTTTTACTGAAAACTTTGTACTGTTTCAAATAGGTTCATGGACAATGTAATCCTACAGCAAATAAAGATATGCCATGTTTCTAGTCTCATTTTTATTTTAGTTTTTCTTTCAGAATTTTGTCATTTTCTGAAAACCAAAACTTCTACTCCTCAAACATCTCTAACCCAGACAAGTACTACTATGCTTATGATAAAGGTACCTCTTCACCCACATGGGATTATGATTTTAAAATGTCTCATCTTAATGCACATTTTCCACACCATTCATAACTTTCTTCTGGACTCTTTTCAATACTAAACATCCCTTTGAAGTGCTAATGCTCAAACCAAATGCATTATTTTGATAATGCCTTTATAAATTCTATAATAAGGGGGAATATCCATTCAAATTGTACTTGATGTTACTCTGGTTTTGCTTCAGAGTATTAGTTACCAAAAGCTTTTCTCTGAGAGCTCACGTTCAACTGCTTACGCCCAGGTCCCCTTTAGCACTGTCTCATGCCAGGTATTTTCCCCCAGCTTCCAGGTCTGGCTTTGAGGCTTTATCTAGAATGTACAGCCTCGAATTTGGCTGGCTTCAGAGGAGTATTGTCACAAGTTAGAAGAGTTTAAAAAGCAATTCAAAGGAGTTTATCTTAAGTGAACTGTCCTTATCTTTATTTACAGCAAAGTAGTCATTTGGTATTTTCGTCTAGGTGATTTCTCATAACACCAGGCCAAGAATAACACCAACACAACCTTATGACAAATCTTCACTTACCATTACTCCTCTTGAGAACTGTCACCTGAATCACTTATTATGAATTACACAGAATTTGCATTCCACATTGTCTTTGTAAGAATAGCATACTGCTCTACCTCAGGCAAAAGGTATTGCATCAGCATTACCACCTTTACCAAGCAAACTTATTTTCAAATGTGTTTAATTAAATATTTTCCATAAAATGTGTTGACTGGCATTTAATTATTGACTGTATCCCAGGTCAGCACTTCCATGTTTCTGTTCCAAATTGTCAATGCTAGGCTAGCCTATGCCATCTTCCTTATTCTTTTTAAATATATGTTTAGTGTAACACATTTTTATAGTACTCTGTCATTCCTTAGTACTCTATTGCCATTCCAGAAGCTGTACTGTGAACAACAGAACTAACGAAGCCATGGGGTCTTGTGGATTTGGATCCTTTAGCCCATAAGAACCTTAATTACAATCATTAAAATTTATTCACCATTAGCCCTATGAAAATCTCATCTAGCAGTATGGAACTATGTATATGTAAAGGGGATGGCTAATATATACACAGACTGTGTACACATGCTGCTAACAAGCATGTGTAAGAGCTGAGCTTTTTGACTGCTATTCTTCTGCTGAGGAAACAAATTCAGGTTTGCCTCCTCAATGACATATCAATTTCCATAAAACTTAAAGGACTGTAATAACTTTCTCCAAATTAGATTGGAACTGGCCAAAAGGGCATGCAATGAAAGGTGAAGAGATAACGTAAGTCTCATTCAGAACATCAAAACCAATGTATGCTGGAGATCTTAAGTTTGTTCTATTAATGCTGCTGAGTTCAGTTAAAAAATGGTCTAATAGTGACATACAGATATTGCCGTGTAGCCAGACAGCTCTACACTTCTGTTCAGAGGTGGGAAAACGATCAGAAGTGATACCAGGCTGCTCTTGGAGGTTCTGCCCTACCTGTCCCAGTTGCAGGCATTCCTGGTGGGAGCAGGTGCTCTGCCAGCTTGGGGCTGCAGTGCCGGGGGAGGATCCAAGGGTCAATGCCAGACACAAACAGGTTACACTTATTTTCAAATTTATTTTCAAAACACGCTGAAGGGATGGCGTGTGCCAGGGCCGGTCTAGGCTGGGTATCAGGAAAGGGTTCCTCGCCCAGAGCGTGGCTGGGCACTGAGCAGCTCCCCAGGGCAGCGGTCACAGCACCGAGCCTGGCAGAGCTCAGGAAGGGTTCGGACAATCCTCGAGGGCACTCGGTGTGGCTCCTGGGGATGGTCCCGTGCAGGGCCGGGAGCTGCACTCAGAGATCCCGACTCAGTGATCCTTGTGGGTCCCTTCCAACTGAGACTGTTTCATGATTCCATTAAAAGTTCTTATAATTACAACGGGAATCTTTGTCTCTCTTTCAGAAGAATAAATGCAACTTTTCCGTGCCTCTCACCCCAGCCTCTCGGTACTCCCTTCCTGGCCAGGGCAGTTCCTCCTCCTCTTCCTCTTCCTCCTCCTCCTCCTCTCCCTTTCCTTTCCGCCGCGACCCGGCTCTCCCGCAGGCAGTCACACACACACAAATACACAAACAAATACACAGACACCCCCGAGGCGGATGGCCCCGAGGGCAGCGCTACAGCCGGCTGCCGACCCGCGGGCACCGCCCGGCACATGGTGAGGGCTGAGGGCTGAGGGGGGAGCGGGGCCCGGCGGGCAGCGGGGCTGGGGCGGCTCNGTCCGGCCTTTTCTCTCCCTCGCCGCGGTGGCCGGCCCTGCCGGGGGAGTGGGGGTTCCCCGTCCTTTATTTTCGTTTGGTTGGTTGGCTATTTTGGTTTTGGCTTGGTTTTGTTTTGGTTTGGTTTGGTTTGTTTTTTCCGGAGTAGGAGTGCAGTGTGGTGGACTGTTTACCCCAGCATTCCCAAGTTTTAAAAGCTTAAGTCAGGGGAAAAGCCTCCAACTTGTACAATCCACTCGAAGCCTTAATACAAGGCTTAAAGCCTTCCTTTATTCTTAGGCCTGTGCTCTGTGCACGCACCCCCGGCCTTTCGGGAGTGTGCTGCGGGCAGCGTGGTCCTTGGGAACCTGTTGGTCTGAAGGTGCACCAGGGGAGCATCAGGCTGGACATCAGGAGGAATTTCGTCCCAGAATGGGTGATTAGGTATTAGAATGAGCTGCCCAGGAAGGAGGACCATCCCTGGAGGTGTTTAAGGAAAGACTGGACGTGGCACTTAGTGCCATGGTGTAGTTGAAATGGTGGTGTTTGTTCATCGTTTGGACTCATTGGTCTCACAGGTCTTTTCTAGCCTTATTGTTCTGTAATTCTGGGGTGAGACTGAAGGCATAGTTCAGTAATGCATAAAATTCAGTATTAGGGCTGTGGTTGCAGGCTGAGCTGTGTTGTGGCCTCTCCTGGCAGGTGTCAGCCCACTACAGACTCGCTCCACCGGTTCAGCTTGGTGCAGAAGGGTGTTCACGTGTTAGTCATTGGGTATTTTCTGCCCTTCTGCAGCTGGCTTAAACATGTAAATCCAACACAAAATACTTGTCACCTGCTCTTATTTCTCAGAATGCAGTCATGGCCCTTGCCTAGATCAAGTTTGTGTTGCCAGGTGATCCCCAAGCGCACAGATCTGCAGGGAACCACAGCTGGATATGTACAGCTGCTGATTCTGGGTGTTCTGGGGGAGGTCCCACATGTGTGGTTTGGTCCCACTAAGCAGTTTCATGTCGCTTTGCAAACACACTGGGGCTGATGGCTGTGCCTTGTTTCAGCCTAACAAAGCTATTTTTCTTTGGCTCCTGTTACAGATAAAAGCAGGAAGGTGTAATTTAGCCCCAGAGTGCAGTTTGGCTGTAGCCTGCCCCAGGAACATGCTCCTCGCTAACTACAAGGCTCAGCCAAATGAACAATAGTGAATACGCTGTCACTATAGTTTTGGGGTCAGTACCATTCAAAGAAGCATTTCAGGTCACCTTAGTGAGCTTAGCTGTTGTAAGTCCTTATGTTCTAGCATTCATATTCTAATTAATTTTATTTATAGTGAGAAGAGGGAAAAACGTTTTGGCCTTGCAACCCTTAACAGCAAGGCTGGAAGTAATTTTTCTAGTGGCAATGGTTGTCTAAACAGTTGTGAGTGAATTAAAGTCAAATCAGCACGTTACCTTGCATTTCCCTGGGCAAGCAGGACTCCTGAGGTTTATTGTGCATTGTGCTGTTGTACTTGACTGGAGAACACTAGGCAGTTTAACAGAACTTCATGAGTGTAAGGTTTGATGTGTATTAACAACATTTACTGAAATTTATAATAACAAATTACAATTGTGTTACTGTATTTGGGAAGAATTTTAACTCTGATTGATTGCAACTAAGCGACTCTGTGCTTTCTAGGCACCACCACATTGTAAGGGAAGATTTCTATGTTAGTGTCAGAACTAAATTCACGCTTTCACCACTTGGAATGGGATGCCTTAGATGTCTTTTCCCCCTTAGAGCTGTTTGTTTCAAACAATGAACTAAGATAGCACATGCTGGTTGGATCTTCAAAAGCTGAAAGAGAAAGTGATCTGTTTCAGAAAAATTTTGTTTGTCTTCATACCCATTTATTTGGTAAAGCAAAGATCAAACCTGTGCCAGTCCCCAGGTTCTTTTGCTTTGTTTCGTAGTAGCAAGATCATATGAACTAATGTTTTATGGAAGATACACTTAAATAATTTCAAGGACATGGGGTGAACAAAGTGGATAAGGAATGTTCCCCTGTCTTGGGTAGTAAGATTCATATAGCTGATTTTCATATTGAGTGCAGATGTCAAGTTAATGGTATTCTTTTATGCTGATTTTACTTCACAATTACAGTTTCACTTTAGGGCTAGACTCCAGAAAACATAAGAATGGAGGTAAATATGACTTTTTTTACCGCTTAATACTTTGATAATACTGCTACAGTATGTTTTGGATGTCTTCTTTTTTATTGACACAGTTGACTGAAAATTATTCTGCATTTGAGTCTTGATCATTTCTGGATAAGTTTTATTTCTGTCCACTGAAATATAATTGAATTTTAGTGCATGAAATTTTGAATATTAAATTGAAAATATTTCACTTAGAAGATAACCTCTAGCAGGCCTAGAGGTTAATGTAATGTAATATCAACATTTGAAAAGATAAAATTCTGTAATTTCTTTGTTTATCAAAATATCTTCCCCAGTGAATAGAACAAAGGACAGTTAGTTACAAATGGTTTTATCTAGCTCCTTTAATTACTGATTTAGTGATATGGTATATCCTCTTGGGCTTTTTTTCTTAAACTAGAATTTATTTTAGAGAATCAGAGCCATGTATTCCTGTCTTGGAGAACTTTTGTTTGGAACTTGGTAAGTGCCTGTAGGAAGGGCTGTCCAAGCCCCTGGTCAAGTGACAGTCCTTTAAAAAGAAGTCAGAAAGGGAAGGTGGTCTGTCACACAGCTGTGTGGCGTCTGAATGGCACCTTCTGAGGGAGGCTCAGAACTTCTGCATGTTTGTGTACGTGCTGACTGCAATTCAGATACAAGGACAGAGGCAAAATTACTGCCTTAAAAAGGTGAAGTTGAGAGCAGTGTTTTTACTTGCCTGTGGAGAGTGGTTTATAGGCCATATAGGGCTGCTTCTCAGAGGGATCTTGACAGGGTGGAGAAATGGCCGGACAGAAACCTCAAAAATTCCAGCAAAGACAACAAGAAAGCCCTACACCTAGAACAGACTGCAGGAGGACTTGATGAAGAGCAGCCTTGCAGAAAAGGACCCATGTGTTGTGGTGGATCACATGCTGAACATGGGTCTGAGTGCGCTGCTGCAGCAAAGGACAGCCGCACTATGGGCTGTGTTAGTAAATGCAGCTGAGGGACAGCAGGGCGAGGGAGTGACTTACCCTCTATTCAGCACGTGTGAGTCTAGCAAGGTGCCTAGGGGGCTGGAGCACATGATATGCCAGGAGGAACAGAAGTGAATTTGTTCAACCTTAAGAGAACGTGAAGGAAGGGAGGTTCTTACTGTTGTTTGTGGAAGCTGTAGAGCCAGATTGCTCTTGGAGGTTCGTGACAGTGGGATAAGAGGCAACGGACACAAGCTACAAGGAAGGTCTTTTTGGTCCTGATTTTGTTTGTTTGTTTTTAACCTGGAGAATAATTGGACACTGAAGGAGGGTATCTAGCGAGTGTGTAGAGTGTCCATCCATGGAGGTGTTAGAACCAGATTGGACAACAGCTCATGTAATTACATCTAACTCAGCTTGTACTGGATGGCTGGTGAAAATCCCTCCCAATGTAAACTGTCCTGCTATTCTGTGATTATTCAAAGAACAGGAATTATTACTTTAGAAATTAATTGTTAAAGTTATGCTTAGGAAAACACAAGCCAAATAAAGTATGCAAGGTTTCCTTGGGATTGCATAAGCAAAAAAATTGTAATGTTAATTTTATTTATCATAAAATATGAATTTAAACAAAGTAAGACATTGCATATTTTCTTATTGGTAATTGATGGCTTAGAATTTTTGTTACAAAAGCTACTATACTGTTTGAGACGACATTAAGCATGAGACCTGATGAGAGTGTAAGGAGTTCTTATATTTCTTTCTTAGTCTCTCAAACTTGCTGTGCAGTAGATTTTAGGCATCAGTGTCTTTAACAGATCTGTAAACATTGTCATGAAAGGTAATTCACTGTCTGGAAATTTTTAAGGAGAAGAAAATGACTATCCAGAGCCCTGCATGCAGCCAAATCTTTGAATTTAAAACTGTTGCAAATACAGAATCCAGATTTGAAGTATTAATACTGCTCAAATGTGATTTTGGAAGATATGTGAAAGACTGATTTACCTTGTTTTGCTTTCTTTTAAAAAGTGATTCAAGATTACTATATTTTTGTAAGCATGTAATTTTTTGTACTTTAGGGGTTTCTACCTTGGTGAAGGTATATTGCACAAGTGTTGACTTGAGAGCTGCTTTTAGGATGTCTGAAGATGAAGAAAAGGTTAAACTCCGTCGAATTGAACCTGCAATTCAGAAATTCATTAAAGTGGCAATTCCTACAGATTTGGAAAGGTTAAGAAAGCACCAAATAAATATTGAGAAGGTTAGTGTTTACTTTTACTAATGTAATTCTTTTACAGTATAGTGCTGGAAGATTGTATAGAGATTTTGATGAAACATTGATTATGAAAGACAAATTTGGCTAAAGATGAAACTTCTGTATTGTCTGGTGATTCAGCGTGCACAAAGGCCTTTACATCTGTAGTAAACATCAAGCTACAGAGTGAGAAACATTGCTTTTGTTAAAAAGTTACTGTAAGGATAGCAGCGTAATAGTCTTACTTTACTTTGAAGTCACAGTGGTTTGCTGCCAACTGTTCCGAGTGACTTACTGTTTATAGATATCTTTTTTGCTATATATTGTCAAACTGAGTTGAGAGAAATAGAGACACTGAATCATTTGAGTGAATTAAGAAAGCACTATATCAAAATTGTAGCATGTTTGTATGCTTCTTGTTGACATTAGCTCACACTTGACAATGAAACTGAATATGCTTCAAAGAAGTTAAATTCCTGCATGCACTGTGGCAGTGCCTATACAGGTAAAACAAACATGCCCAGGACAGTTGTCTGGCATGAAATGGCCTATGTCAGTGTTATTAAATCCTCGTATTCTGCAAAACAGGGTGACTGCATCCACATTGCTAATGGGGAATAACCTCTGCTCTCTGTTTATAACTCCTCAGCCATTCTCGGGAACTCTTTCTGTGAGAGAGTTGTTTGGCATGACCAGGGACAGTTCTCACAATTTAGCAGCACAGATGGTCAGATTCCAGACTTGAAACATTCTCAAACTCTGTTTGTTAGTATATAACCTGTTGAAACAAAGAAAAGTGATTTGTTGAGAAAGGTGGTAAGAGATTTGCTAAAACAGGTGACAAAAATAAAAAAGGTAAGAGAGCAAGTGACTCAGTCATAACATCAGCATTGCAATGGAAGTTTTTAAATTACCATAAAAGGCACACTTGTTTAGAAAAGTTTTTACTACCACCACAGAAAAGTCAGGGACAGTGAGTGTCTGTAATTCTACACGTTCCTTAAAAATCATTCATTATGTTAATTGGACTAGGCTTATTCTCAGTGTATAAAGTCAAGTGTACATATAAATCTGGATGGTGTAGGACAACCTTCCTGGGGAGGAATGAAGAAATTGGAAGAAAATAGGTTAACATGATTTTGGTTTCCTGAAAGATATGTTCTGAAGAGGGCGTATAATCTATTTTTGGAACTGTTCTGCATTTTGCTGCTGTAATTTGTTCACAACTTTTACCATAACTTTACTGTAACTTCACCAAGTGGGCAACCTTTTGGATGAAATTTTCCATGCCAGGGTTCTGCCATGGGACCGGGGGAGGATGGAACATAGTCTGAAAGTAATGTGTTGTTCAAGTGACAATCATTTATTTTAATACAAAATGCTTAATTTAAGTGATAGTGATTGATAGTTTAGTGATAATTTCTTTTCAGAGCAGTGACAGGTGTTAGAACACTTCAGGTATTTTTGTAGGGTACTCTTTGTCCAGACTGTACATTTTGTTGTGCCTCTAAAAATCTTCTGGTTTTTGGCCCAAAGTTATGATTCTGAAAAAATAGTGGTTTGCAGGTATTCAGTAGATACTGTTTGAACTTCACCAGCTGAAGATTGCTAAAGATTTACCCCACACTAAGGCATGCTGGTGTGCTTATAAATTAGCAGAACTCGTTCCTGGAGTTCCTAATTTGATTGTTCCTGAATCTGAGAATGGAAAGAGGCAGATGATGTTTCTGTGTTTCCATGGTCTCATTCTCTTACTTTCCCTTACTTGCGTGCAAGAGGAAATTCTTCCTGGTTCATGTAAGCACAGGATGAAGAATTGGGTGGAGAGAGCTTGTAAAGTATCTCAGATGGGAGGTGAAAATGCTGAAATGGTGTCTGACGGTGGCATGAGAGAAGAACTGGGATAGAGGAAGACCTGGGCTGCTGGGACTAAGGATGGCAGATAATCATTTGACTCTTTACTGTGAAGGGTGTAATAAGGGTACAATAAGGATCTGAACTGCAATATTCACAAACCGAGCAGTCCATTAGTATAACTGCCTGAAGCAATAACTTCTGCATGAGATGAACTTGTATTTCAGTCACAGTGTGCTGCTTACTCTGTTATTCCATATTTGTATAATTTGTTACATTACCTAGATCCCAGCTGATTTAGAATTTTCTGGTTTTGCCTTGGAATCAGTCAGTTTGCAGCAGCTCCATTTTGTAGTGTCCAGGACTTGCCCAGTTAAATTGCCCTGGAGAGGTGTACAGCCTCCAGGGATCAGTGCATGTGTCTCTTAGTGTGCATGACCTTCCCATGGCAGTGGCCACAAAGCTAGCTAAGGGCAAATAGTGAAGAATAATGGGGAATTGGGCAGGATTCAGAGGTGCAATAATAGCTTTTCCGTGCATCTATTTCATTCAAATAGAGATAATCTTGATAGCTAGGTTATTTCCTTCTTTCTCTGACCAGAAATGGGACAACTGCTCACGAAAGAAACATATTTGCCATAATACACCAGGACGGATTCCTTGGTTGCAGAGAGGTAGTTGTTGGCGCACAGTTGGCTTATGTTAAAGTTACATTAAAAATATCTTCAGGGCAGCACTGCTGTTAACACCAGCAACATCAATGAGTGTGGAGCAGTGAAGCTTAGCATTTTTCAGTCATGAGGAAGTCATTCAGAAATGAGGGGATGCAGTTCATAAATATCTGTAAAAGGGTGGCATGAAAGGAACAGCCTTGCCTGAAAGGAGCAAACAGGTGGTCACTGGAGAAAGATAGTCTGTTGATGGGAGAGGGGAACTGACCTGCCATTACAGAATGGGAAATAACTAGCAGGGCACATTAGCAGTACGCAAATGGTTTTGCTGCACTTTGAAGGTAAAAATAAGCTTTTGATGTGTGTTAGGTCATAACAGGGAGAGATGATGCAGGGGATAGGCATAACTGTTGGGAATGCTTGTTTTTTTGTATTTTAAGAGTATTACTTTGTACAGCTGAGGAGATTCTTTGCTAAGTATTGTCATTGCACATAAAATCTGTCCTTATGAAGGAGCTTCAAAAGACATTGGGTGCTGCAATGAGAAACAGAGACATGGTCAGTTATTACCTTGTGTAGTACTTAAGAGTGTGAGAGGTGATGGGGAATTTCCATGTTTGTAGAACCTGGACAGTGAGGAGGGGTAGTCAATTACAGGCTGATCCTGCTGAAAATCTTTTCATATTTAGACAAAGAACAATTATGCTCTATCTAGTCAGATAGTGTTACCATGTTGTCAGGAAAGGGATGAAATATATTCCACTTAATTCAGCCATGAGTTGGTCAGCTGAAGTCTTTATTGGTCTAGCAACTCACATCCAGCATTCCTGTTTGCAGGTAGAAGGGGAGATCATTGCAAGAATAGTTTTCTGTGTGTAGGAGAAAATAAGAGAAAACATTAGCACTGGGGATAAAATGAGATTTTAGGTTAATTCTGATCTAACACATTGCTCAAAGCATTGCCAGAGAAGCTCCTGCTTAGCCAGGGTTTTATTATAGGCAGTACTCTCTGCAGTGTTTCTGTAATGGCATTCAGGGACCCCATCGAGGTACGGAAATGCTTTCTTGAGCAGTTGAATTTTATACTTGGAACAAAAAAATCTGGTGCAAACTAAAAGTATCTAGAGTGCACATTCCATGAGATTTTCAGGGTCTTGGTGGTACCAGTGTGAATGAGCTGTTCAGTCAATATAGTAAAATTTGCATATCAGAAAAGTCCTTTAATTGTAAACATGGTTCTTAAAATGTTAATGGCACTTCCGCTAGAACAACACTTCTATGAAGCAAGAAGTGGTAGCAACCTTTAGTATAGATTTATCTTTCTGATTTCAGGATACTGTTAAAAATTTCTGCATCCCTGGACAGTATAAATCCTGGTAGATTTTAGTTTTTAATAATTCATAGAATTGTTTAGAAACAGACAATAGATAAAACCTTTAAATAAACAATTGGTAACTATCCCAGAAGTTAGCTTTACTGAAGATGATGGAACCTCTGTGTACTAAAAAAAAAAAAAAAGACATATATGAGAAGTAATACATCTGAATGTAAAAATAGTCCCTGAATTGCCCTTAAAAACTTCGCACTCATTGTAATGTTCTTAAAATCTGAAAGTTTCTCTCTTTTTTTTTTTAAATACTTTTCTGACTGGAATAATTATAAATACTACAAAGTTTACTCTATTGTTAGATTTATGAGAAAATGAGAATAAAAATATGGCAAAACAGATCTTGAAAACTCACTATGGTTTCAGATTAGCAGAACGTTAGCAATAGTTTGGTTGAAATATTCCTATGATAATTTGTATTTTATATCTTTTACATGCATTTTAGCCATAATGAATGTGTTAGAGTTATTTTTGTGAGTTGTCAGTATCATCAGCTTAAATGGGTTTCTCTGAAATACTTTTTGTAAAATTAACTTCCAGCCATGTAAACCAAACATCCCGAGGGGTAAAAGGATAATTTTATAAAATCTGATCCTGTTTATTTTACAGGCTACTTTTAAGCAAAAATCACTAATTGTGTCAAATTGCTTAGAGCAGCAACATTATTTACTTACGATGAAGCCAATATCTCTAACCTCATTTCATGAATATTGATTTAAACCTTAGGTTCCAGAGATAGTCCAAACAATTAATCTACTAAATCACTGTTTGAAGAAACTATAAAATCAATATGTAATGAAATTTGACCCTGAGTACACCTTTGCTGTCTACCATAAATCCATCATCATTACTTCTCAACTATTTGAGTGTCCCAACTTTCCATGTGACAGTTTCAGAAGACCTAAAAGCTACCTCCTTAAGAAATCAGTTTTCTGTACTTTTTCTCTTCTTTCCATGTTTTCCCCATGAAAATTCTTGTTTTCTAAAGCACATTCAATAGATTGGATGGCCTTTCCCTTCAAGGGGGAATAAAATGCATTTGTATCCAAAAGATTAACAACTTTCTTTAGATGAAAGCAATTGTCACGGTAGTACAGGAAGGTGGAGATTTTGTGATTTTATTTGGCAAACTTCCCTAAACTTTTTTGGTGATACGCAGCGATCCTTAAAAAAAAAATTGGTGCTGTATGACACTGATTTTGCTCTGTTGCCTTCAGTTTTAATTTCATTTCCTGTCACTGTGCCCAAGCTAAAGGAGGTTGCATGAAACACTTTTTACCTTTGGCAGGGGACTATTGTTGTGATGGGAAGATACAAAAAGGCAACATAGAATGAGAAATTAAGGTATCTGAGTCTTACTGCAATCTCCATCCAAGTGTATACATTTGTGTAAAATCTGTGTAAAAGTTCATTGAAGAACTTTTAGCAGGAGATACTATGGGAAGCTTTTGAGTTCTCTCCATGTCCACTGGACATGTTTCAAGGAGAAATGGAAGGGATCCAGAGCATAAGCACGAAGGTTTCTTTGTAAAGAGAGCTCTCAAAAGAGAATGAGACAAAGAGGAAAAGAGATCGAGTGTCTTAAGAGTAGCCTAACGTTTTATATTTCTGATGTGGAATAACAAATATTTGAGTATAGTACAATTATGATTAAATACCACAGAATTATGGAACCACAGAGTGATTTGGGTTGGAAGGGAGCTTTAAAGATCAGCTAGTCTAGCCCCCCTGCTGTGGGCAAACATACCTTCCATTACATAAGGCTGCTCAAAGCCCCACCCAACCTGGCCTTGAAACACTTCCAGGGATGGGTCATCCACAGCTTCCCTGGGCAAGCTGTTCTAGTACCTCACCACCCTCATTATAAAAAAAATCTTTTATGTTCAATCTAAACTTAACCTCTAAACGTTTAAAAGCATTGACCCTTATCCCGTCACTATAGGCCTTAGTAAAAAGTCTCTGTCTTTCTTATAAGCCCTCTTTATTTGTGGAAGGGCTACAACAGGGTCTTTTAAGAACCTTCTCTTCTCCAACCTGAACAATCCCAACTCTTTCAACCTTTCTTCACAGGAGAGGTGCTCCATCCCTTGGACCATTTTTGTGGCCCTCCTCTGGACCTGCTGTAACTGGTTAGAATTCCATAGATACTTTTACTTCATGGACGTCCCTTAGTTTTATATGTATTTGTTCATGATAGACTCGTAGAGTCATAGAATGTTAAGGGGTTGTAATGGACCTTAAAGATCGTCCAGTGCCAACCCCTCTGCCATGGGCAGAGACATCTCCCACTAGGCTCAAGGCCCTATCCAGCCTGGCTTTGAACACTGCCAGTGCTGGGTCGTCCACAGCCTCCCCGGGCAACCTCTTCCAGTGTCCCTCACAATAAAGAATTGCTTCCTCATATCTAGCCTAAATTTCCCTCCTAAATTACTCCTTGTCCTATCACTACAGTTCCTGATGAAGAGTCCCTCTCCAGCTTCCCTGCAAGCCCCCTTCAGATACTGGAAGTTTGCTATGAGGTCTCCATGCAATGTTCTCTTCTCCACACTGAACAGTTCCAACTTTCATTATAAAAAATGTCAATACCATCCCTTCTCAAGCTTTACTGTCCTTGAGGCCTCCAGAGTGACCATTGTCTAGGAATATGGCCTACTTTGGGTTGGGTGACAAACAGAAGTCAACAAAGAGGAATTTGCTGACTGCATGAATGTCATTGCTCTGGGTGTATTAAGTCATTGGATTCTTTGAACTCATCATTAGCCTGCTAGGAATTTTGTAGCAAACTAGTAATATCCCTAAATATATAAAGCAGATAAATATGCTGAGCATTTCTAGTAGAAATTATATACAGCAGTGCAGGTTTTCTGAGAATTCTCCTTGTTCTTCTTAAGTGGAAAATGGAATGTTTTCTTATTAGTTATTTGGACAATGTAAAATGTAAACCCCTTCTGTTACAATGTCAGAAACCTGTTTCAGTACTCTTTCAGGGATGACTAAATTGGAAGATCTACTGTTGGTACACGTTTTTTTGGTCCATTTTATATTAAAGAACAATGGCAGTAATTTTAATGACATAGTAATTTATGCAGAAGTTGCTGGTTTCCTAGAAAAATTACATTAATCTGACTTAGTTGAACACAAACCCTTTTGTCTTCCATAGCACTACAAAATCCTAACATGAAAGAACTTTTTTCTCTGAAAATAAGTAGTAGCTTTAGATTTCTCATTGTAGAAGCTGAGTAAATTTTGATCCTTGTTGCCATGGCCTCTAAAATTATGAAAATAGTTATGGAAAGATGTAGGCTGTAGATAAAGCTTTTTATTGGTAACAAAGCATATTAAGAAATTGAGGAATTAAACTTTATCTAAAAGTACCTCACAAGTCATGGTAAATGTTTTGTCTTGTTATTTAAACCATTAATTAGATATTCTAATAATTTTTAGTATTGTTGAGTTTTTTGTTGTAGGTTTGACAGTTTCAGCACACACTCCAGGAATCACAGCTTCTACTTCTAGTATTTTACTACTCTTTTTCAGGATAAAGTCTCTATATTATTAATGTCAACTGCCTATAGCAGGGATTGATTTATTTTAATGATGAAAAGGTTTATATGTGATAATGCGCAGTTTTTTTGCCAAACTTGCTCTCTGCAAATGGAATAATGACTGTGGTCTCTGTCCCATGGGAAGTTCTGTATGGATAGTTTCACACTGAAGTTAGTGGAGCCTCATGCAGGTGCCACATCTGCCCTGATGGTTCTTGTGGCTGTGTTGGTAACTGTGTAGAAGTAATAAGTGTAAATGTCGATGGTAGCATTGTGTGATGAATGCCATTTTCTCTGAATAGTATCAGATACCTCGTTGTCCTGTATGATCAGTACTGCTTATCCACTATTCCATTCCTTTTTCCTTCCTCTACCATTTGTTTTCCTGCCCAGCAAGTGATTTTTGCCCACAGCAATATCAGGATCCAATATCCGTTCGCTGTTAAAAACTGATGCTGAAACCCTGGTTACCTGCAGTTCAGTAAAATATATTGTACAAAATTTTTCACAAAATACATTGCTATTTACCGCTCCAGTTGTGCTGCAGAATTGTTTGTGACTCAGCTTTTTTACTGTCAATTTTTGAAAATTAACATGATTATTTACCAAAGGTGCGTTTTTTCTTCATATTCAGCTGGTGAAAATAGCAATTATACGGAGTATTTTTCCTCTGTTTTAGTATCAGAGATGCAGGCTCTGGGACAGATTGCACGAAGAGCACATTAACGCAGGACGAACGGTTCAGGTAAGGATATTAAAATGACTGTGATATAAATGAAATTAAATTACCTACACAGCTCCAGTTATCTTAGGGATAGATCTTCAGAGAGATATATATTGTACAGGTGGATTTGACAAGTACACGGTTTTGCTTTGCTTCCTTTAAAAGGTAGGAATTTCCTAATTGTGTCCTGTGAGGCAAATAACAGAAATATTTCAAGATTCTTGAACAAACAAAAGTTTGGAGTCTCTGGTCTTTTGCAAACTCTCCTCTTATATTTTTAAATTAGAAGACAGATATGCAATAAGGGATACTGGTAGTGTTAAAGCATGATTTTGGACAAACAGAACATCTGGACTACTAGTTTGGTGTGGGCACCTCTTGTTAGACACATAATATCATCAAAGGAGGAAATACCAGACACATCTGTCAGCATGGGCGCCGTCCCAGTGATATCATGCATAGTCAGCTGTAACTCAGCACACAGGGAATCTCATAGCTATTTCTACAAATATGCACACCTTGATGAAAATGCTGCAGAAGCCCATGCCAAACATCAGCCTTCACACTGCTAAATAGCACACAGCCAAAGAAGATCATCAGTATGGAAAAACAAAAAGGCCAGCTCTGCACTGCAAAGTTTGCTGAGGCACTTAGAGCAGGTAGTGGTTATAACATGCTCTACTGCCAGTATTCTGGGGACAGAATACTGTGTGTGTTGGCCAGCTGGAGAGGCATCTTTTGTTGGTTTCATAGATGTTCAGAGAAGGAACCTGTCTTTGCTACTGCCATAAGCCTTCTGTGACCTACACTGCATCTAGATAAGCAGGCTTTGCCAGCACAAGGTAGCACAGGCCTAAACTACTGCATTTCACTATTCTAATACTGTAAATTCCCATGTTTGTTTCAGTGTATTCCTGACTCCTGTGGGAAATTAGACCAGAGTAAAAATGAAAAAAAAAAAACAAAAAAACCCCAACAACTCAACTCCAAAAGAAGAACTTAATCTTTATTGAAAACCAGAATTAAGATAGTAGGCAGAGCTGGAGTTATGTGTCTTTTTTGAGGAATGGAAGATGTTAATGAGCTTTTTTTAATGTAGATGAAGTTATGCATGAAATCCACTTGATTTTTCTGTTAATTGGATATTTCAATGTTTATTTTGATTTTTCACCAAATATTTTTGAAATTTGAATATATATTTATTCTTAATATTTGAAGAGTCTTCCAAAGGTGGACGTTCTGTTGAAACAATGACATTTTAACAGATGCGATGTAGTAAGCATGTGTTTGCTTATGTCTGTTCTCTAATTTGTTTTCATAGTAGAGGGGTGGGAAAGGCTTCTCTTGGAAGTTTTAGTTATCAGTATCATTTGTTTAGCAAGACAAAATCTATCAATACTTAGAGAAAAAATAACTGTGTTGAAGATGATATTTTTAGATATGTTAAATGCTTTAATAAGACAACTGCTTATTTGTCTCTAGAAGCATTTATAGAAATATTTGTCTTGAATCCAAAGCTTGCCATTTTCACTTTCAGCCAAAATAAATTTTCTTATATTTTACTTAATTCTTATTGCTTTTAGATCTACATACAAGTTATGCATTAAGGTATTTTACATTCTGATACCCAGAGAGCAGAATAAGTATCTGGGTCCATGCAAGAAGAGTAGACTAGCTCTTTCTTTTAATTAAATAGTTAGGAGTCTGAAGTACTTGATAATAAATTATATGACATGTAGAATGTGTTTGCTATAAGCTGTTTAAATGTTTACCAATGGACTTGTGATCTGTTTGTTTGCGAAGAAATCAGATTAATTATTGTGATACCAAATGTTCTCTGCAGCACACACTTTGCTGTCGGAATTAGATGTTGTAAAAATACATTAGGAATCCCTAAGTCAATATTGACCCAAGGCATCCGCCACAGGTTTTAGACAAATATATGCACAGCCATTCTACATTTAATCCATGTGCACATAATTAGCCATTTTTCTGAATTTTCAGTTTACCCAGAATAATTACTTCTGTTGTACTTTTGATGATGGTCAAAATTATAATAGAAGTATAGATGAGTGTAGATCTATGTCTTGTCTTTCTGATGACTGGATGCCACATCAAAAACTTCTGTAAAGGAAAGCGAAGAAAACAGAAATCTTTGCATAGAGCATGATGACACCCTCTCAAAAGTACTGAGGAAATATCTCTTGTATGTCTTGTATTAATTTTTATGAATGAGTGTTTGTGTATTTTCATTTTTAGGGACAGTCCATGGATTTCTTAAAATATTAGGGCCTGAATCAATATGCAGTTATGCTAGGCTTTGCCCACATACATGCTGACTGTAGTATACAATTAGTAATTATTGCTAGGTTTAAGCTAGTGTCAATGAAATGGCAGTATTTTGTTGCCATGTCTAAGGACTGCTTTGACCATTTTCATAGTGAGAGGAAGAAAAATGCTGCAATTAGACATTGGACAGAAAGAAAAGGAAGAAATACTGTGGATGAACAGTCTGGCTTTAGCCTATATTCAGCCCACAAAAAGAGACTCTGTTCTGCAAACCATACTTAGGCAGGTGTAGTCTCTCCACTGTGTTGCTCTGACCTGGAAGGCTGCTTGAAAGATGTTAATCTATTTATTTTTTGGTTTTTCACTTTTACGATTTTTATTTCATCAGAAAATGGTTTACAAGTAAAAGATGGTTTCCTGTCAGCTCTCTTGCATAAATGTTCAAAGCTCAGTTTTATGGCTCAGGTCTTCTGTACCATCTTTAAAATGGTGCAGTCTTCAATTAATAGGTACCTTTCTGGCATACTACATGGATACACTGGGAGGGCATGAGAAGCAGTGTAGAAGAGTGTATGTCTGCGGGAGATTTTTTATGGTATCAATGAAGGGTCATGTAAAATCAGCTCACTGTAGCAGCCTGTGGCCATCTGCAGGGTCAATATATGCTTAAATTCAGAGTTCCTTTGACCTAGGCCAAGAATTTCATTAAACTTGAGGGTCATAGAGTAGAAGTGAACTGATTGTGTGGTATCAAAGCCAAATAAGCTAGTGGGATATATAAACAGGGAGTGTAGTCAGTGTGGTCTCTCATACAGTCTCTTTGGTCATCAAAGTAGGATCCCAGGTAGAACCACACTGTTAAGGAAGGTTTGAAGTGATTAGAGAGAGAGCAATGAATACAGTGAGAAATTGAGAACAGTAGACTTACTTGCAAAGATGGACACATTATTTTGCTCAAAGTGCACCTGATGGTGTTGTGCTGTCTGATTGCAATCATGGAAAAGATGGTTGCAAAGACGACAAGGTTTGTCTTCCCCTGTTTTGAGCAGGGAGGGTTAGAAATACCTGTTTTAAACTGAGGCAAGAGATATTTCTGTCAGACATGAGGAAAAATGCTATACCAATTAGGATAATGAATTCTTGTAGTACAATATCAAGGTTGTAGCTCTTCATAAAGAAGTCCTTCCAAGACCAGATTAGAAAAACAACTGACAGAAATAATACAGGGACAACAGATCATGGGCTGAAGGGATGACTTCCCAAGGTTTTCCCCTGTTCTATTTTCTTACAGGTTTTGTGACAAAGCCATTTGAAACAAAATTGTTGTTTGGTTTTGGAAGGTGGCAGACCAAAATTGCAAGTATTATAAAGAAAAATGCTGTGTCTTTTGGGTTGAATTTGGCAAGTTCGAAACTCAGGAATTCCCATATACAAAAAGAGAATTTTTGTATTACTTTCTTGCTAAGTAAGCTTGGTTTTAAAAGTGGAAACACTTGGGACGAGGGTGATATTCTTCTATGCTCTTCCCAGAAATTAAACTCAGTTCAGTTAAAATTACTATGAAAAGAAGTCACAGTCATTTGCATATCTGTAACATTTATGATGGTACACCCTGGTGAGCCCCTGGGATGTCCTCTCAGCAGGTCTAAGCTATTTTGCTAAGCTGAATTCGTTTAGCTACTGCTTTGTTGATAGCAAAAGGAAAAAGGGCCCTCTCTTCAAAACCACAGAGGAAGAGCTACTAAAATTAAATTTCATTGAATAGGCGAATACCATCATCTGATTCCTCCACCTTCTTTTTCACAAATATTTCTCTTTGGTCAGCAAGGTAATAATAATAATAAGTGGAATGGAGGATCTGATTTAACCATTTCTTGTTGTGAGTAGTTCCTATCTCCTGAAGCTTCTGTTCAGGATTTGTGAAAACTCCCACCAGCAAGTTGGTGTTGTGTTGGTCACTGCACAGTATTTTTGTGTTGGCTGTAGTGGCAATCTGCCTCAGCTGCAGCTGCAATAGTACACATCCCTTGCAGAGCTACGTTTTAACTTCATTTGCAAAATTTTCTTTCCTTTAAAAGAAACTGCTATGGAAGCATTATTAGCTCATCCCAAACTCACTGTTGTTGCTGCTTCACAAGTATTTGTTTGAAAAATTTTGAGGCACAAGAATTTTGGCACATCACTATGACAGTGATGACATTCTCCTTTTTTCATACTTAGGGGCAGATTATGGGGGAAAGATAACCGGAAGAGTAAGGTAGATTAAGACGAGAAATGTATGAGGAAAGTTACTGGCTACCATGTTTCAATTTAAATCAGTATCTTTCAAAGTTACTTTTTTGTCTCTCCCTTTTTTTAGAACTGTCCATAATGTTTTTACCTGAGGCTAGTCTTAAATAATACAGGCTAATTTGGCTAGTAGTACTCTTAATTTAAGCATACAATCTAATACAATATAATCTTACTTATTTAACACAATTTTTATGAATCAATAGTTCTTTCTTTGGATGTCTAATATCACCTGTGCAATGTTACTTCAACATATTGTTGAATTAATTTCCCTCTTCTCTAATATTATTTTCTACTATTTTTTTCATAAATGTTAAAACCAATTAATTCTACTAGTGTTTATAAATAAAATGAGTTCCCTCTAGTTCTTGCTTTTCCAGGTAAGCAATATTGCCATTCTGAGGTATTACCTATACCTGGTTTGTATTACAGAAGAAAGTCTTTCTGTTCTGTTTCTTGTTCTATTATGGGAAAATATTCAAAACAATTGGTAAACAGTGTGATAAAGAATATACTTTATTATATCACTTTGCAATGCACTGTATTGAATATTTTTTAATTAGTTTTAATTTTTATAATGAGATAAAAACTGTCCTAGAACAATAAGTGGTATAATTTAAACTATAAGTTTCTTCTTTTCATTTGTACGAAGAGAAAATTTGTGTACATTTTTGGATTTTAAAAAACTAGGCAATAAAAACCCCTCTATTTTCACTATAGATAGAAATTTATCTCATGGGAGGTGCCTGCACACAATCTCTTCCTACTAGTTGTGAATAGTTTATATCTTCTCAAAACTCTTGTAACTAAAGAAATATTTTTATGTTTTATTATATTTGATATTCCAATCAATTTCGTCTGAAAAAAACCTTAAAGCAACAAGTAATCCTTCTCCTTTTTGTCCCTGAAATTGTCTTTACAAAATGAAAGTGATAGTTTTGGGGTAGTTGGGGATCATGAATGACTGCATCCTGAAGTCCTATGATCACCACAGTCACTTATTATTACAAAAAAACCAAATTTTGAGAAGCAATCACTTTATTTGGATATTGCTGCAACTTGAGGCAACTTGTGTAAATATTTTGGCAAAGGCCTAAATTGATCACAGAAACAAAAATAACTTCAGCAATTACACAGCAAATTAATTAGTTCAATACTTTAATTGAAACCCAAACAAAACAGACTGGGAGAAGTGGATGAAGTACAAAATTTGACAGCAAGAAAATGGAAATACAGATGGGGATGGCTTCAAAAATATTTCTCCCTTGTTTTGTGGTTGGCTGATACAATGGATAAATAAGTTCAGTAGATATGATAACAGGTACCATCTCTTCCCTGACCTTTGGTTCTCCTTCTCCTGGGGCAGAGAGATTGCTTTTCCTTATGGAAAGCAGGCCATGTCCAAAGAGACTTGGGGGTGCCCAGCAATGCCTCACTGTGCTGTTCAGGCACAGCTGTGCTGGGAGCTGCCACTCCCATTTATTTTCTACAGAAGGAGAACTGAGTGAACTCACAAGCAGAAGCAAACACTCAAAATGCAACAGCCTTAGCGACCTCGTTATGATGTAGTGACACCTCCAAAAAAGAAGTGGTAGAAAGTGCAAATGCTGTCCTTAGAGTCACAAATAACAGACTGGGACACACAGGATGGCTTCAAGGGGAGGATTCATTGTGTTATTGTAGGCATGGGGTTTTGCAGCAATGGGAGGCATCTCTGACAGACAAATCAGCTGCAGTCACACAGTGCAGTCTGGAAAAGAACATGGATGTAGAGGAATGATGACCCAGAACACAGGGATTGCTTGAAACCTGGGACTTTTGAGGGGTTTTTTGGTCTTAGTTTGTTACAACTTAGAAATGGCACTTCTAAAGATTATTTAAATAGCATAAAGATGATAGTTGCTTCCCATGCACTGAAGATGTCTGGTACACAAAATAGTTAGCTACAAAATAACTCTTAATACTGTTACAGCAACTCCGTGCCAATATAAGAGAGATGGAGAAACTCTGTTTGCGAGTCCGACAGGAAGACTTCCTGGCTCTGCAGAGAATGATAAATCCTGTTAAAGAGGAAGCTTCATTTGCCATTAAAGACTTCCTGCAGCTGCATTCTGAATCTGCAGAAGAACTTAAAAGGCAACTTGAAGGACAGGAGGATGCCTCTTTAACCAGATCTGCAACTGTAGGAGGAGGTAGTAGAATTTAATTTCTATATTGCTTGTATCTCTATAATTGTATCCAGTACACAGCTTCTCTGACCAGGTGTAAGTGAAGTAAACAAATGAGATTTCAGTTGAATAATAGCTGTTAGTCAAGAAGTAGATGTCTTTCCCTGCATCACTCTTGTTGTGACCTGTGACTGAATTTTGATAAGCAGAAAATGCTAAAGTATCTTAAGAAATTAAATAGCTGTGGCCTTCCATGAGAAAGATACTGTAGCCTTGGATCGTGACGTAGAGGACTGTTCATAGAAAGCATGAACTTAAATTCATGTTTTATAATAGCTTGATGTATTTTTTTACCACTGCAAATGACTTGATGATGTGCAAGTACTCATTTAGGCCATTTTCATTGAATTAGTGCTTGAAGAAACATCATGAAGAGAACAGTTTTTATATGACAGGCAGTATAATATGGCACTACTGAAATATATGGAAAAAAAGAGCAACACTCTAGATAAAGGAGAACATCTCTTCCTGTAGCATTTTAACTTGGTAACTGATAAGGAAGAAGAAAACACTATAAATCCATGTAAATAAAAGATTTTGAAAACACACTATAACATGCTGTAAGTCAGACATGTTTGCTGTTCTTCCCTCCTTTCTGTACAAAATATCTTTCTTTCCTTGTTCTACCATTCTGTGTTCAGGACAAGCCTTTATTATACACTGGTATGGGCTAGTGTTCTCTCCTAGTGACCTGTGAGAAAGTTGGTGCCATCAGGATTAAATCCTTCCACGTAACAGTAATTAGTTTGATGGCTGCAGTAGCAGTACTGTTCAAAATTGTTTGAACATTTCATGAGTCTTAAAATCGAAAGAGTATTCTCAGTCAATGGTGTTATAGAGGAACCTGCCATCAGATTTGATTTCATGACTCTTCTTAGTGCTACATCAAGAACTACAAGAACTCTTTGAAATGTGATTAACAAGCTAGCAAGTCCTCTGGTTGAGCAGGGAGAAAAGTACATCTGAAGACTGGGCTTTATTTCAAGAATGTCATGTGCAGTAGTATCCAAAACCCCTTGGGAACACCAAGATATATTGAATAGAGAATCATAGAATGGTTTGGGTAGAAGGGAACTTTAAAGATTGCCTAGTTCCAAGCCCCCTGCCACGCGCTGGGACACCTCCCACCAGACCAGGTTGCTCAGAGCTCCATCCAGCCTGTCCTTGAATATTTCCAGGGATGGGGCATCCACAGCTTCTCTGGCCAGCCTATGCCAGTGCCTCACTACCCTCGTAAAAATTCTATCTTCTTGCAAGGCCATCAAAACAGCCTGTTAGGTTTCTAACAGATGAATCTTAACCTCTTCAACACCTTCAGCATCTTGTTGGTTGTTCAGTAGTTTCTCCTAGTATCTTTGTGGATTTCAAAGTCTGACTATTTGCTGCATTCTGCTGATTCAGATACCTGAATCTCTCTGGGACCGTCTCATTCAGGTTCTCAAAAATACGCATGAACTTTCAGAGGCAGTTTCATAAATGTTCTTGATTCATTAAACTTAATTTCATTTAACTTTCAGACCTTACATAGGCCTAGCTCATCTAAATATTTTTAATGTGTTCTCTATGTTTCAGTCTACCTTTTTTTTTCTTTCTTGTTTAAATTAATTGCATCAAATACCTGATTACAGCTACTTGTTTGTATAAAAACTGACTTAATCTTTCTTTGGATCATCTGTCATTTTCTTTCTTTACCTGGCAATACCCTTACACTTCATTTATCTTCCTCTAACTTCAAAAGCATTCATAGAAACTTCTTTACTACCATTTATGTCCCTTGGTAGCTGCAACTTATGTCCTATTGTTTCTGATATTACCTTTCTGATATTACCTATATTACTGCTTATACTCATATTGTGTGTCAGTTTCTTGACATCCAGGGCATTGAAGAGCTCTTGCTGAAGCCATAACATCTTCCTCTTCACCAGGACAATTTGATGTCATCTTCAGAGTAGTCTCTTTTGTTAGTGTCTCCCAGTAATTCTGCAGTCTTTTACGCTTTAGGAACTTCTGCCACAGAGTTTCTATTAATATTTTTGCCAATTTATTGACATGTCTTTTGGAAGGAGCTCATTGTCTTGTCTGCAATAATCAGTAATTCCCTTCCTACATGTTAGTCAACTTTCAGTTTCTTTGTGAGCTCTTGTTTGTTATGATCAGAACTAAATTCATGATACCTCTTCTTTTGGTAGCTTCCTCAGTTGTCCTCTATACATTCCAGTATTTAATTGGAAAGGCCTTGTCCTGGCTTACATTGCTTTTCTAACAGTTACACAGGTGGCAAATGAGAAGTAGAGGTTAATTTCAAAGAACAGTGCTGTTTTTGAAATCTGAAATACCTTTGAAGTATGGAGGACATTGGGCATAACAGTACTTCAGAGAGACAAGAAACTGATAAGAAAGATTGGGATGAGAAGAACAGAGATGAATATGGAAATAATTCACCCCATTTAAAGTGAAACAGTCAGACAGGCAGACAACTAAACACAATTAAACAGATACTTTTTTCAAGTTTGCCTGCTTGTGAAAGCAGCCCTGTTGAATTGCTAACACAGACACAATATATTGCCTATTCTTTTGTGCTTAGAGGCTGCAGTCCTGAAAGCAAATCTTGGCTGTTGATCTTAATCAAAGGAGCTTCAGTATTGCCATTCTTTGTAGCGTGTTGCTTCCCAGCTGGTAGAGAAGGAAGGAGTTTACAAATTCAAATCTCCCATTTAGAAGTCATGTCACTGATATGATATAGTCCCTTTGCCCATTCACTACCCTCAGCTAAGGGCCAATAGAAATGGAATTTAATTGCATATTAAACAAATATTAACAAAAGGTGAGACTCCACTCTTAAAATTACTGAAATCTTTTAAGCAATATATTGAATCTTCCAGAGCACTAGATTTTTATCTCAAGTGTAATGAGATGCAAAGCTGCTCTGTGAAATCAGCAGAGGTGTTTTCTATTACTGCATTTCTGTGGAGATGCTGTAAGTGAACTGGTGGAGCCACTTCCATTCTCAATTCTATTAAAATTGGTTAGACTTGATAAAAAGTGAACTTGTGAATATAAATTTCTTACTCATACTTGCAGTCCAAATGTGGCCACCTCTTACCCTTCTTGTTCTTTGCCTTAGTTTTTTGAAGCAAGTAAAGAATTTTCTTGAGGAATTTTTCCCCACTAGTTTTTAGTTATTAGAAAATGATAACATGTAAACCTCCTTACAATTTTAATTTTTCTTGAATGTGTCTTGCAAAACTTCAGTATAATTTTTACACTTTAAAGTATGTGCGTTTCTACAGTAGGTCAGCATACACTGTTAGGGACAGACCAGAGCAGGGTCTTGTGAGGAGACAGTTTAGCTTAGCGAGCTTTTTATTTTCCTTTTGAATTATGAACATTTTAATTCAACCAACTTAACATGCATGTGGCTGATTAGGGAAGAGTATGCTCTTCTTGGTAGAAGAAACTTGATTTTGAAAAGGGATTGTGTAGGATTGAAATGGAATAAAGTACTCGTATCCAGTGATAAATGTGAGAGTATGTAGCAGAACTGCTTTTTCAAAAAATGCACACATTTGGATATATATGATTAATTGTATTGAAAAGGAGAAAGCAGTATTCGAGAACTGAGGATAAAACAATCTGAGATTATAAATCAAAAATATGTTCTGGAAGATGACTGTAGAATGTGAAGGGCCTTCCATGTCTGGATTCTTAAAGAAAAAGGGGCAGAAATAATTAAAAAGAAAAACCCCAAATTACTTACTGCATTGTTTTTACTCTGCTTACTTAGTAATTATGGCGGAATATCAACTTTATTGATGCTAGACTTCTATTGATCTGAGAGCAGGAAGATTAGGTCCTTAATGTGTTTTGAGATACTGGCATAAAAATGTTGAGAAATGGACAAATGTTATGAAAATTTATAATTTTTATTTTATCTTTAATTAATTCCATGAGTAAGCATGCACTGTTGCTGATTTTTTAATATATTTTGTTTTCCATTGTTCATATCTGTTGTTGTATAATATTATTGTACCTTTGCACATTTATTGTTTCTGAAGATTTTAATACAATATTTACACTTTAGTATAGTTAGACATATCTAACCAGCCTTCCCCAAAATAGGCTTTCTCTTGAGACTACCCTTTCCAAGGAGGGAAACACGTGTCCTACTAAATAGCAGTCTCCCTTCAGAAAGTGAAGTTGTCTGAATTAACATGATCCTTGCACTGTGTTTACATACATTCTCCAGTCTGCTGTTCAAGCTCTTCCTTAATCCTTGTAACAACATGCCAAACTTGTTTGTTATTATTCTTTATTACCACTTAATTACTTGTTCACAATTATACACACATCCATTATGTCTGTAGTGGCTCAATAGTGGGCTGTTTGACTGGAGGAGGTACATGTGTGTGTGTCCATTGCATCTGCTCTCCCCTGTGCCACCTCGCTGTCTCTCATTCACCAGTTTTTCCCACTGTACTTTGTCCTAAAGTCTTCTGCATTCACTCCAGGTGATTTAGAAAGGAAGATACTTGAGAATATCTCCTGTACAGCTCTGAGCTGCAAATGTTTGTCATCCTCATTATACCATTACCCAGCTGAATCCAGCACTGAATGCTGGACACCATGTTAGTTGGTTTTCACTGTTTTTACTTTGGAACTCTTTTTCCCCAGATTCTTCTAGTCACAAAATGGCTGAAGATCAAACCAGTGGCACGATAATCAATCATAAAGTGAATAACTGTCCGTTCAGTTTTGGAAGCATGGTGTTTTTATGTGTTGTATGTAAATGAAAAGTTTTTGTCCCGAGATCAGTTTTCTTAGCCCAGTCAATACAAAATTAAGTAATTGAGCTTGAGTTCAGGAGTACAATTTAATATCACTCTCAGGACTGGTTGTGAAAGTGTGCTGATAGAAATGAATCTATTTCCTTGTCAATAACATCTCTGTAAGAAACTTCCTAGTGCTTGTGAGTAAGACTTCTCCCTAATATGATCATTTTCAGGGCTGTTGCTTGGCTTGAATTAGGTTAAGTATCAGGTTACCCTTGAGAAACTTTAAGACAGAGAAAGTCTGCACATCACCTGCATTCTGATTCAGTGCATTTATTTATAAACATCCTGTTTCTCATTCAGAAACTTTATATAACACAGAAGTGAAGGACGGCTCCCAGAGTTTAATCCAAATCTATACGCGCCTTCCGGAGATACCTCAGGAAGAAAATGCAGCTGAATCCTGGGAAAGTTTAGAAGAGGTATGCCGGAACTCCCTTACTGCCACATTGGTGCTCTTGTTTTTAGCAGCTATTACAAAATAACATTGGTCTTCTATTTGTAGGACTTGATTGAGCTCTGCCAGTTGGTGACTGACTTTTCTCTCTTAGTCAATGTAAGTATTAATTCTGTGTTCCATCCTATGTAGAGTCTCGTGCAAAAAGAGGGTGAATGGGTTACTCCTAGGTGGGGATGAAAAACAGATGAGCAATACTTCTGCCCATAGCCTGCTCAGACTGAGCTAGTATCACTTGATCAAAGCAACAGAACAGCAAAATAACATTAACTGAAGTTATTCAGTCCAGTATTAAAGACTACAAAATCCTGGTCACTGTTAGGAACTTGAGGAAGATGCCAGTAGAGGCAGAGCAGTTTCCCCCCAGCGAGCTGAGATGCCTGTACAAAGGTGCTGTCTTTGCTTCTTGGGACCTATAGTAAATACACCTGTAGTTTCAGAGAGGGACATTAGACACTGTCAAAGTCATAGGTGATGCATGTAATGTTTACAAGAAGGATGTTCAAAAGCATTAGTTTAACTACTCTGCTGCTCTGTCTGGTTAGAAAACTAACAGCTCTTCCTTCCCTACATCAGTGGTTCATTGCTACACTGTCTTTGTGGCTCTCCTGTGGATTCAGGCTCTGCCAAGGTAACTTTTTGAGGAGGCAGTCATCTTCTGCTTCAGACTAGTGTTTGTAGTTCTTCCTGTGCCACAGGGAATTTAAACACACAATTCCCATCTTTTAGGAGAGTTCTTTAATCTCCTTGCTGTTGGGTTAGGACAGATAAATGAGCTACCTTTTATCCTTTCTGCTGAGTATGTGCTGCTTCACCTGTACAAACAAACAGACTTAGAGCTATTAGGCTCAGGAGGGACTGCAAAAAATTTCATTCAGTATCCTAAAGGTTAAAGCAAGAGATCCTGTTCCCAGGACTTTCTGTATTTTACATGTAACCATCATTAGATATAATGCCAAGCATCTAAAGTGTATGGACTGCATAGTAGATGAAGATGCCAGAGCTGGTGGACTCAGCAGTTTCTGAATTAGAAAGAGGCAAAAAGGTCAGAATGCCTTTTATTTTAAGCTGAACATCAGCCATCTCATTATTTTGTGACATAAAACAGCCTGGGTACAGCTGAGATTAAAATAAGAACAAACAAATCCACAGACCCCTTTATCTTCTGCTCCAGTGTTCCCTGAGAATCTGCCTGCATTTGGAGAAAGAATGCAATGTTTTTGTAAAATCAAACAGTAAAATGCAGAGCAACATCTAGTATATTTTCAGTGCAAAGTTAAGTCACTTAAGGTCATAATTAAATGTTTCTGCTTAGATTTCTTGATGTTGCTTTGTATATTGGAGTTTGTACTGATTTTATAAATGCTCTTTATGGCATACTTTTTTGAACATGAAAGTCAGCAGGAAACAAAAGGCTAGTTTGGATTATTTTTCCCTTTGAAATGTGAATTCATCTATTCACAGAAAAAGATTTAGAAATCATAGGTTTTGGGTTATTTTCTCTAACTGCGGCCAGACATTGTCTAATACCCATGCCATATTATTACTTAATAGTTTAGTTTTTTGTAAAGTAAGTCTGTAGTTTCAGCAGAGGTTATCAGATGCTAATCGTGAAGCACCATTAAGGCTGCTGGATGCAGTGTGTAGCAGATGAAAGTGGCTGTGGGGCCCTGATTACAGGCATTAAAATGGTGTGTATTGGCTCACTGCTGCTTCCCAGCAGGCTACCCCACTCATAATTCCTTTGCATCTAGTCACAGCAGGAGAAGATTGACAGGATTGAAGACCATGTCAACAGTGCTGCTGCGAATGTTGAAGAGGGAACCAAAAACTTGGGGAAGGTAGGGATCTGCTCCTGCTGGTGAATCAATGGTACTCTGCCTCCCAGCAATCCTCTATTAACCCAATTGATCTGCCGTCTTTAATGCTGAGGGAACCAGCAATTAAGGAAATAAGGAAGGAATGACCCACAGGTAGCAGGGGAAGAAAAATCGATCTCGCTTGTAATTTTCTGTCACATCCAGGCTACTAGGAAATACAATTATTTAATTTTTGGGGGGCTTTCTGTAGTGCTATTCTGAGGCTGCTTTGGTTTACCCGCAAAGACAAGCGCATTCAGTGAGTGGCTCATAAGAATCACATAAACATAAAACAAGAGATTGATGACAACATGTCACTTCCGTGCCATTCCGTGTAGATGTCAGGTGCTAAATAAGCCCCAGGACTTGAGTCAGACACATTACTGAAAAGTCTGAGCATTTTCTCAGTTTCTTATTTGATTTAATGATGGTGACCAGATAATACCCAGTGTACATAAACAGCCAGAACCCACATGTGAAAGGACCTGGTTCACAACTGCATATGTCAGACAGGTCCCTTTTGATTTGTTTTTAGTGCATTCTTTCAAGCATGTGGGATAGTAGAACATCTCTTTTTTTAAATACTAATTTGTAAAGTTTATTTATCACTGAGCATTCAAGTAATTGCCAGGAGCAGTGAGGGGAAAATGCACATCACCACAGGCAAGTATTCTAACTGTATTTTTTTTTCCTTTACAGGCTGCAAAATACAAGCTGGCAGCTCTGCCTGTGGCAGGGGCAGTCATTGGTGGAGTGGTGGGGGGTCCTATTGGTCTCCTTGCAGGCTTCAAAGTGGCAGGAATTGCAGCTGCACTTGGTGGTGGGATTTTGGGCTTCACAGGTGGAAAATTGATACAAAGGAAAAAACAAAAAATGATTGAGCAGGTCTCTTCCAGCTGTCCAGAGCTTTCTCACCAAAGTGCCAAAAAATCCAGCTGAAGTATAGAGTCGTTATGGCCAGGAACAACAGTGTAGTAGCTGTGCTAATGACAGACTTGCAGCCTTATGCTTTAAATATGAAGCTGAGTTGTGTGAATTTTGATGACATTACTGTTCCTTGAGAGGGCTGAAACAGTCATGTCAGAATTTCTCTTTTCAGACATGGTGACATCAGTCCCTTGAAAATTATATGGATAACAATTATAAAATTCTTAAGTGAGTTATATGCACATCTGTAATGATGGGTGACAGGTGCTTCATGCCAAATTTGCACAAAGTGTCTTGCAGACAATATAAAAAGAGATATTTGGAAAACCCTAGTGCTTTCCCATGAATGCCACGAGAAGCTGGAGCTTTTATGGTGGTGCTCCAAAGAAAAGGAAATAAATGCCATCAATCTTTCATGGACATAGTATTTTAAATTTAATTTATCCAGATTCCCAAACTCTTCCTGTGTACATCCCCAGGACAGGACTATGTGTTTAGTAATGCACAGGGAAGTGTCAGTTGTCATAAGAGAAGGTGAAAATGCTGAGTGAGCAATGTGGAAAAAAGTCATGTATATATCATATATCACATATATCACATCTGCCTCCACCAGCCATATCAGATCAGCATTGGAACCAGCTTGTCCTCTTTTTCAGGTACCTTATTTTTCTAATTTGTAAACTCCTCACACTGCTCCAAGTGTAGTTATGAATTAAAGAGGCTAAGCAGCAACCCTGCAGGACTGCTATTGGAGGAAATAGTTTTCCATAGTTGTTCAGCTCCTTGTCTTGTCCTGAGAACACCATGCAGAGTGAAGAGCCAGGCTCTGGTATTCTGAACCTGAAGACTCACTGTGCTTAAGCAGCACTTACTGTGAGGTGTTGCCCTTGCTTCTTGTCTCCTGAAAGGCAGTGCTGCAGCCTGGTCCGCTCCTTCCATAGCCTGTTATCCCTCGAGGGTGGCATTAAGCACCAGGTGAGCAGAGGGTGAGGCAGCGAGGCCCCTTGGGTGGTGCCTGTGTCAGCTGCCATCCCCTGAGGATGGACTGTGTTGAAAATGTCAACCTGATGTAGGTTACGATGTAAACCACACGTGTCTGGGGCAGCTGCCCACCTCTTGATAACAGTGCCCAAATGGCTGCTTCCACCCACACCAGAGCAGCTGCTCAGCCTTGTCAAGATTTTGGGATATGCTGTGGAGCCTGTATGTGGTGAGATGCTGCTACTGCTTTTGCTCGCTTTTTTATAGTAGATGCTTGTTACCTTGCCATCCTTAAGAAGCCTTTTGCTTCTGAAGCTTCCGTTGTTAAATACAGAAGCGTTAACGTGTTTTCATTGTCACATATTTGTACTATTGTCACATAATCTACTGCTGGGCACGTAGTCCTACCTCCATCTTTTCAGAACAGTTCCCACACTACTGCTGCTACTGTTTTCGAGGGGGAGGAATGGAAATCAAGGTTTTGAAGCTGCTTTTTAAAGTTCTTAGATCGGTCAATTAATTCTGAGCTCTGTTTGAGTCCAATTTTATGAGGTGCACACAGAAGTCAGTGTTCCAATAAGGCTCCCTAGCAGGGAACACTGTCCAAGGAAACGCACCATAGAAAGAGCTCCTTTTGAATAACCACTGCTTTGATATCATCACTGGAAATCATTGTCTGCTAACGACAGATGATGGATTTTTGTGCCTAGAGACATTGTAAGCAACTGTTAGTTACAGCACAAATAATTTCTGAGCAGTTCTTCCTTTTTACTTTTAAAATACTGAAATTGCTATCAGCTAGAGCATTATGTCTATTTCAAGTAGGTCTGAGGCTCAGGGAAGCAATGTGTGCAAGAACAGTTTTCACCAGTAATTGCAGACATTGTCAAAACTGCATGTGTTAAAGCCACGGTGCCTGCATCGGTAAAATCAGCTGGAGTGCAAAACCTGACCCCAGTAATTCAGCTCATTTGCACCTGACAGGCAAAAAGCCCTTTTCTTTAAACGTATCTACTTCGGACGTAAACAGAGTTAATGAGCTTGTGACAACTTCATAGGCTGTTCATTCCTTTGTTATTTATTTTCTATGTTTAAAGGAAGACACTAAGGAAAAAAAAAGTGGTTTTAATCAAAAACTGTGGTTGATTCTTTGTATTATTTTAAACCGCTGTATCTGCTTTCCTACTGTATGCTGTGAAACCTGTGTTCAAATGACAGCAGCCACATCAGCAATGTTGTGGACTCCATCCTCTCCCCCCAGGCTGGATTAATGCCAGGACAATCTAAATTCATAAGACTGAATTCCTGCCCCAGCTTATACAAATTCAGCTTGGTATGCACTCATTTTATGAAATGTCTAGAATGAAAACTATTCTTCCCCCTCACGTCTTTAAAGAAGCAATTTCAAAGCATTGTGTACACACTAGACGTGGGAGACTATTATTTAAGCTATGATTTTTTGAAATAGGTGGGTTATTTACATATGTGAAGAAACATCAGCATCTGAGTAACCAAACTAGCATTTAAATTGCTAGGCATGTTAGTCAGAAGAATTGTAAGATATAAATAATTCTTTCAGACCAAATAAAAGTTTTTTCCAGAGACTGGTTGTAGCATTTACTGAGAATGTTGTGGCTTATTTCCTTTCAGCATCTAAAAGATTAATCCCTCAGAAATTTGATATTATTAAAATAATTGCACTACCAAGATTTAAGAATCCTGTATTGAGTTACTAAACACATGCTTCAGCTGTTGAAATATTTACACTGACTGAAATTAATACAAGTTCATAAAGTGCCACATGGATCTACTAACTTGTACACTCATGTTAGCTCAGAAATGGACTCTGCAATTTCAATTAAAAAGAGTTTGGAATGGTTTTATTCTATATAGGAATAATACTAATATTTTTGACAACTTCCCATGGAAGCCTTGAGAAGTGTTAAAGGGAGGGGTAAGCTGAGCACCAAATGGTTAAAATACAGACACAGATGATCAAAGGACTCAGTTTGAAATACAACTTGGATTTTGTTCAGTAGTTGCTCTCTCTGGGCAAATATCTCTGTATCACCAGACACGTAAAAGCCTGAGTGACACTCAGCAGCACGTTAGGCAAGCACAGCTCAGCTTTAGCTGTTCAACCTTCTGCTTGCAAATAGAACACAGTTATAGCCAGGTCAGTGGTCATCAAGAACCCAGGAGAATCAGGTCCAATTCCAGTGAATACACACTGAAAGTATTGTAGTGTGTAACTGATGAAACTGCTACAGCTAATTGTCCACGTAGTGCTGGGATGCCAAAACTCTGGGAACAACTCCTTCCTCTGGAAAGCAAACTTGGATAAAGGAATAGCAGAGGGGGTTCATCTTTTCTGCTTTCTAGCTGAAGGCACCAGCCACTGGACTGCTGGGTGGATAATGAGGAAGCATCTTTCTCCAGAAAGAGAAGTTTTGACATCTTCCACCAAACAGCATTTATAAATAAGAATCCCAAGGAAAAATAGAAGCCTCAGAGAAATAAGATGAGTACTTGCTGGTACCATGCAGGAATTGACTAAAGTTTCAGGTGCCAGAGTTGTATAGAACCACCTGGAGATAACAAGTGGCAGCCTTAAAACCACACCCTGCTCAGATCTTCAGATCCCAGCTGGAAAATGGTATCACTCAGCTGCCAAAAATGCTTGATTTGGCGTGGGATGGAGAATGGAGCAGGAGAAGGCCAAAAATGCAGATTTACAAAACCAACAAAAAGTTCAGCTCTCAAATCTACAGCTGCTCAGTTTGCTGTAGCTTAATGTAGGTGGGTACTGCTGACTGTCCTCAGAAAGAGCTCCCTAGAAAGCTCGCGTTCTGGTGCTGCAGGGGCTTGATTCAGGAGGCTGTCCTGGGATTAACTTTTGCCACAGCTGCACTGGATCCTCTGAGCCTTCTGTCGGTACTCAGCAGGCAGCAACCACAGCTGAGGGGCAGAAGGAATCCTGAACAGTGAGTGCACAAACTGGGGCGCTCTCCTAAGTAAACCTGAACCCAGTGTTCCACCTGTCCAGGGAACAAGCTCACTTCTAAGGACACTAAACCCTGGGGGCCCAAGTCAGGTCCTGTGTTCTTTGTGGTAAGTGTACTGTACAAATCCAGTACTAATTCATCTCCAGCAAGGCACCACAAATTAACAGATGCTGCTCCATCTTACAGCTTCTCTAGGTTCATCTCACCCAGCAGCTTGAAGATTCATTGAAAAAAGCCCATATTCTGGTGGTGGTGGTAACAGAAAAGCCCACAAGCAAAGTAGTAATTCCTCTTTCAGAGCAGAATTCAAAGATTATGCAGTAAGTGAGGCACAAGCTAGACAAAGAGAGCAACAGAAAATTTGCAGTGGTTGTCTGAACAGTGTCTGCCAGAAAGGCAGGGATCCAGAGGAAAAAAAACACAAAAAAATCCCAAGTAGCAAAAAATCTCCAAGACTAATCCCAACATACATACAGATATTAATTTGGAACTGACAAAACTCAGATGCCAGTCCACCCCTAGTCCTCTCTTACTATGAAAAGTTTCCAGTGTTCATGTTCTTTTAACACAACCACGTGGGTAACATAGCAATCCTAATTCCAAGAAATCAGAGCAGGTCAATACAGCCCCTTCATTCAAAGTACAGCCATTATCATTAAAACTTTTCCTCTTCTCACTTGCTATTTTAATATTCAGGATTGTTTAATCGCTTGGACATTTACAGCCAGTAAAAGCACCACACAAGATTCTGTAAAACTTTAATTTATTCCCCTCCCAAGTATCCAGAATAGAAGACCCTCTTAAGTTGGAGAAAGATGTGACAAAGAAATAGATTACCAGGATAGCTGTTCACATGAAGAAAAAGCACATACTACCAAGGTTACACAGAAAACAACCCAGAAGTCCTATTTAATGGGATAGTGCAAGTTAACAGCATGTCTCTGGCAAGGATACCTTCATTTAGATTATAAAAGTTTTACAGAACAGAGTTAGATCAAGAGTCTGGATGGGTCTCTGATATTTTACTATAGCATTAAGAATGCACTGTTGGAAAGATGCTGTACAGAATGACCCACCAAACAAATGTATTTACAAGCCTGGGGAGAAAAAAATTATTTTTCAGTTTATTCAAAATAAAAATACACATAGAATTATGAAAATATAGGTTTACTATTTCCACCACACAGAAGTCAATGCTGCTGTCTGAAAGGCTTGCAAGATTATTTCAAGTTTTTAAAGTTCATCTTTTTCCCTCAATAAGGTGTACCTATGTTCACTGGGTGCCAGTTTCTGGAATGAGCTCTCTGGTGGGCTGCTTGCTAAGTCCTGAATTGGCTGAAAAACAGAACAAACAGTAAAATTGTGTGTTAGACTAATTTTAATAATCATTCACCCCCATTAAATTAATTTCTAGCATTCATTATAGGAGTGCATCCATGTCCTGCATTGCCACAAATTGAGTTTGGTTTTCTTTTTTGAAGGCATGTTGTAAGTCCCAAGTAGGTGGAACACACATGTGCACACACACATTAATTAAGCACTTTCAGTCAAGGATATTCCTTTTGTTGGCTCATCTCAAAGGTAAAGGGCATCACACAAGTTTCTTACAAGTCACTTAGAAGTATTTCCAATGTACCTCACAGTATATTTGCTTAAGTCTGCCACTTGCTTCAACAGTATTCTAGTTTGTGTGTGTGTTTTATGAGAGACACCAGAGCAAAAATGACATCGCTGCCAAAATATTTTAGANAAAACAATAACAACAAAAAAGCCCAACACAAACGCCATGCAATTCAAGGGACATAGGTGACCTAAGACGGCAACCTCCAGTTTAGCTGAGCCAGATTTCCATCACGCACATCCACAAGATGGCAGGATGCCATACGGAGATGAGAACATAAACATCACAGGTTTTGGGTGCATTTCTCAAGACAGAATGGAGACAAGCAAGCCTGCAGCTCTTGGCTATGTGCCTGTGCCCAGACAGGCAGGCAGCAGCATCCAAGGACTCAGCAGGAGTCCTCCTCTCTCTGGCCAAGCCTCCACCTCATGGCAAGTGCCTTGGAGCATCTCTTCCTCATGCACACCTGTCCACCTCCAAGCTGACAGACTGCCTGGCCTATACCTCAGTCTCCAGCCCTTGTTTCTGCAGCTCCTCCTGTTGACCTGAATTCTGGTTGCTCAATGAATTCTGGAGAAACACAGGGAACTACTAGTTAAATGAATTACTGTGGAGATGATTCAGCCCATGCGTTTTCTCAGCCAGTCATGACAACATTCAAAAGCAGTCATTCTCCTGGCCAAGGCAAGCCCTCCAGGGCTTTCATGCTTTTCAATCTTTTAGCTTTGAGCAGGGCAACAGGAGGCTGAACTCACAGGGTGTAGCATAGTGCCAGCCGTAGCACATCCCACAGATCAGCAGGAAAATGACCCTGTAGTTATAAATAGCTTCTGTCCCTCACCCCTGGGTTCTCAGTGGCCCAAGGCACCGAAACACAAGGCACCAGGTCTCCTCTGGGACCAAAGTGGCTCTCTGAGCCCAGACAATGCAACGTATAACTTGAAAGTTTTTAAAAGTGATTATTTCTTAAGACAGTGTTTGAGGTAATGAAAACGGTCCCTGACAGGCTGTTACATTTGCACTTTTCAGCATGACACCAAGCACATAAGCTGAGTGGTTTATCAAGAAAATAGGCTGATCAAGACACAGAAGATGGGGCTGAGCAGGGGGAGTCAGGGCTGGTAATGTCCTTTCTTTCCTGACATTGAGGTGCTCTTGAGTTTTGTCTAGAGAAGGATCTAGTAGTTGTGTTCCTGAAGAGATCCCAGGAGTGACTTCAAGGCATGTAATTACACCACATGACAACCTTTGAGCAGAACCATGAGGAATTGAAACTGGCAAGTGCAGCCTGTGAGCACTACTAATGCTGCTTGTTAACTGCATTGATAAAAGCAACAAGACCTATTGCTGCTTATCCATCTCGTCTTGATGCTCTAAGAATCTGCCTCCTGCTTGGATTGGCAACTTTCTGCACAAAACATTCCATCAATTATTCTTTCCCCTCAGAAGCACCCTGTAATGGTGTGTTGTGTGGGAAATAATGCAGCTGGGATGTATTACCAGCTTTTGCACCAGTGAGAATCACATAAGACACATAGGAGCAGCTCTATGAGGTCAGAACAGTCATCTAGCCCAAGATCTTCATTTCAGTGGAGAACATATATTCTTATATTCTTAAATATTCTTATTCTCTTCCCATATTCAAGGCAAACAGATACCATACTATCCCTAATGCTCTCCTTGCCTTTACCCAAAGAATGTAAAAGGAAGTGCCATGCAGAAGTGGCAATGTTATGCTTCTGTAAATAGATTTCTCCTTCAGGAGACAGAAGCTAAAAGTACAAACATATTAGAAAGTACAGCTCTAACAAGTAAAAAAAAGGCCTTTACTAAATGGCCAAATTAAATGTATTTGTTGTAACCTTACCTGACCAGGTGCTACATCAGTTGGATCAGGGCCATGATGAAACTCTCTATGCAATTTTCCAGAATGCAAGTCTAGTACAAATTGCTTCAGTTTACCTGGAATTCTGGAAAAAATTCAACAGAAACACCCACATGTTTATTGCAAGTTAAGTCCAAACACAGAAGATTTAAAGTGCACTGTTTAGAGTAGCCAACTTTTGTTTATCTAGCACACTATGCCCACTCTTAGGTGATTAATAGAGGACAGGAAGCCAAACAGCTTGCTAAGGTATCCTACCAGCTTCTTTTTCTTTCCACTGTCTCTTGAGAACACAGCAAGTATTTCATCTTTTCAATAACTCCTACAGAGTTGTACCAGCCAATAACTTCATTGTATACTCACTTCAGCTCCCCACTAACCGTAATGTAAGAGGGAACAGCAGGTTCCAAGTGCACAGTTTACAGATACAAATGACAGTTGGGTACCAGTATTGACAAAACATCTTTGAAAGGCTCTCTACTGCCTCAGCAACTGCATATACACCAGAGATAAGCACTAAGAGGATATCAATGTAAATCTAATCTGAGATCATCTACTGTCACCCACAGCAAACATGCTAAACTACAGCATCCAATTTTATTTGTGAAATGTCAGATAGACTAAAAATCTCAAAGTGAAGACCTATCTAGTAAGTATTAAAGATGAGATAAAAAAACTATAATATGAGCACTATGCATGCAATCAAAAGGTCATGTCTGAATGGAGAAAGGGTTTGTAGGGAGTCTTTCATCAAACCAACTATTACATTTAGGAAAGAGGAACAAAGTGTGGTCAGAGGCTATCAGCAATATTTCAGACAGTCAGACACCTATGGATAACATGCAGCATAATATAGAGTCAGAGGGTATCACTACAGCAAAGTCTGTAACTAATCAGTATTGCAGTGGTACTTTAGGGGGTCTCTTCTCTTCCCTGAAACGATGAGGAATCGTACTGATGGAAAGAAGGAGGTTCATTCTAGCCTAGCTATAGAGACAGCAGAATTACTGCTCCCTGCTTTACTCTGGGCTCCTGTCCTGTTCTAGGTCAGGCACCTTGCTAGAGACATTCCCCTGTCCTACTGTAACAAGGGCACTTGATGCCTACAGCCTTCTGTGGCTCAGCCTGCTCCCACTGAGAAGCTACAACAGATCTGCTGAACTCCATGCCATCATTTCCAACCTGGAACAGCAGAATGAATAGGGAGAGGTGGCCAAAGTACAAGGATAAAACATTGAGTGATACTCATGTGCCTATGAAGTGCCCATTCTCCAAAAGGAAAATGAGCTCCCTAAAGAGAGAAGAAATCTTTTAGTAGGTCAGTTCTGAAAGTGCCATATCCATCCCTATTGGCTGGTGGCAGCACTGAGATTACAAGAGACAGCCCGAGGCCAGTTTGTAAAAGAGTCTAGGAAATGTACTAATGTGGCAGAAATCCCTGCAGGTAGATGAAAGTCTCAGAATTAAGACTCTACCTATTTAATAAAAACCAAAAACCCACAGAAAACTGACAAAGAAACAACAACAAACAAAACAAAACTTCTCACACACACACGAGGATATCATCCCAACTCCAAGCTCTCCTTGTTTCCAAACTGTTTGTTAGCTATTTCTATGTATCAGCTCAACCTCCTAGAGTAAGGCTGAATAATTATTTGTCATTAGGCAACTGTCTACAATCCTGACATCTCTTTCAGCTTCATTTGTATGTAACAATGGGTACACATCAAGCAAGTAGCTCTTACTATTCTGGCAGTGTTTCACAGAAACAGAACACATAAGAAACACAAAATGAAAGTCCAAACTAAACACCTCTATTGCCCCTATAAGAGATATTAATTTATTTTAGGGCTGTTTAAAAAGTGACAATAAAAAGAGTGTTCTTAAAATGCAAATATCCTGCTATTTTTTTGCTGGCATGTGCAGTGAACACAGTCGTCCAAAGAAACGGGAACACGAGGAGAACAATAGTCACTCTCAGTTTCAACATACACAGCTTCAGATATTTGAAAAGCACTATTTGAGATACATCAAACAGAGACCACGCTTAATAAGACTGTGGAGAATTACTGAAAGAAGCTAAGTTCAAACCTTCCTTCCAAATGTCAACATTTCAGATAGAAAAATGCCTCCTGGACAGGCAGAATCAGACATGGGATTACGTTCACATTGCATGCTAAATCTGGCTTTGACAAAAACAAAATACCCAGCCTAGGCATCCAACCAGGACTTAACAGGCTGTGTATGTGCAGGTGCCTCCTTGGAGACAGAAACGAGTTTAGCACCCAACCAGAAGACAAAGACAGAGCACTTGTCTGGGGCTGAAAGCTCCTGAAGAGAACGTTTACACATCTTCATTCCTCAACTGATCCATGAGAGACAGAACATCTACTTCCAAGGCAGAGCAAGATAAAGAGACAGGCTGATGTAATGAGGATTTTCAGTGGTATTTCACCTGAGCACTCTGGTACTTTGCTCTCACATATTTCATCCAGATAAACATGACAGTGATCGGCCACTTTCCAAGCTGCACATGGAAGGTTTCAGAAATCCACAAAACAGGGATTTCTCTGCCAGCTTTCCGGATTTAGACTAATGCAGGAAGGCCAAAACTGCACAGCAGGAAAAACCAAACCAGTAGGCTGGGAATTCTTACATGGTGCATTTTACAGTAATCCCTGAATAGCAGCACTTATATATTCCATGTAGTATTTTAAATCTTTTAAATTGATACCTCTAGATCACTACTTGAAATACCATACCAGGCTCCAAATGCCTAACTATGAAAGAAAATAGCAATACTTTGAAATAAAAGAGCGGCATCTAAAAACTTAACACGAGATTCTTTTCTTGCATAAGGTAATACAATTCCATTTCAACAGTGACTTCACACCAACACGTATTGCTTTTAGGCTTTGACACTGAATCACACATAGGCAAGCCTTACCTACCTCAGATTTACTCATCTTCCTACCATAGTACTGATTAAAGTATAAGCACACACCATTTCCTTTATTCTTCGCAAATTAAAATACACAAAAATAAAATACTTACGACAAGTCACTGAAGTCTGAAAAGACATACATGTGCCTAAAGCTATCAATGGCAATAACAGGGCAGTCTGCTGGAGTCTTCTGAATGTGGAGGAGTGGGTGCCTGAATTTGTCACAGTCAGCATGGAGGAAGTTTATTGTACCTTAAAATTGTGAGCAGACAGAAATCCATGTTAAGATTTTTCTAGTATTATCTTGAAGCCCTAGCCACTTTTTAAAGTATTACAAAGGTGGAGATATTAGAGAGATACAACATGCAAAACTTGAAAATAGATCTAAATAACTAAGACAACTAAAATAACAGATTTTCTTAAAGTGAGTTTTTTCCCATATTACAATCTGAAGCTTTGTTTAATTCCCTCTCAAACCACATAAAGTCATTTAGACAAGAAGGATTTCTGAAACACTTACTAATAAATTGTGTATCTATTTTAATAATTTCCAAAGGAGAGAGTCCTCACTGTCAGAACTGCATAAAGCCCTTCAGCCTCAAGAGTTTTAAAGCTAGGATTCTGTTTGGCCTTTGCTTCCACTCTACTGAGTTGCCTGAAAAAAAATTATACCTGTAAAACCAGAAAGTATTAGGAGTCACTACAAACCTTTTTCACCTATTAGTTGTCGTGCAACCTCCTGCTGGAATTTCTCTAAACTCTCCAAGTCATCTTTCATGTGGAAAAGTATGAGGAAAGGAAGGCCTTCTTCTGTCAGTTCCTGCACAGAAAACAAAGGACAAATCTCATTTCTTCCATTTCTTAAGAGCACTTCGTGAGTGATTCCAGGAATTTTCAAATTCACTGAGATCCCTACTTTAAAAAACAGACAAAAGATGTTAACTGCTGACCTTTCCTCTAAGATACCCAAGTGATACAGTTAATGTGTCTCCTTCCTCTTATCATAAACAGCAGATAAGGAATTTTGGTATTTCATCATCAGCATTTCAGGAACGGATACACTTGCACTGGAATGCTTGCATGAAAGAAATAACCTGATTCTGAGAAAACACAACATCTTCATAGAAACCACAATAAGACCTGAAAAGCACAGTATATAATGCTATGAAAGACTGAGGGTGTATCCTACATCCAGTCCCAGCTTGTTGACACAGTAAGGTGGTGCTTTCTCAACATAACATATGAAGGAGTATAATGAAGGAGTATCTTTAAATAACCCTATCCCCCTTTCCCCATAAAGAAAAAATCAGAAGCTAACGACACTGCCGTATCAGATGTGATCAAGTACTGCTCTTCTGCCGGTAAGTGTGTCCTGACTGGACATCTGTGTAACACTATTGTTAAATTCACAGACTAAATTATTACTAAAATTGAGGAAAAAATGAAAACCTTTCTTGGACAGGCAAACTTTAACTCCTCATAGGGATGCATCCTTGCAGCCCCAGTACCTTCTAAAGATCTCTGTGCCCAGGGACAGAGAAATTCCTTGAATAAATTATTCAGGATTTTTCTTAAGCCCAAAACACAAACAATATCCACTTGCTTGCTTCAAAAGTGATTTTTAGGCACTTATGAACATCAGCTCAACTTGCTACAGCCTGATTGAAGAAATCATCATTTATCAGCTAAGAAATGCCTAGAGTTGTCTATTTTTCATTTGCACAACAGGTGTAACAAGCAAGTGCTGCTATTGCTTTGATTCTAGCTTATATCAGCATAAGAACTGTGCTTTTTGAGAAAGATAGCACTGGCTCATTCTGCCACTAAATAGAGTTTCTTCAGATGTTTTCAATTTGCATTAAATTGGAAGAAAGACTTTCCCTATCAGTAGGTAGCCAGTTGCACAGTGCACATGAAATGGCTGTCCTTCTCCCTTCAACCAAATCCATCAGGGAAGCTGAACCTTGGTCTTTTTAACAGCAGATTGCAAAGATCCCCATAACTTCAGTGCTCTTGAAATCCAAGCTTCCCAATCCATCTCTAAACAAATGACCAACCATATTTGCTCATTCCCATTTATACACACACAAATTCAGCTGAGTCTCAGCCTCCTCTCCTATTAGAGGATGGTAAAAAGTCTGTTTTGTACAACAACAATTATGGCTTCATTTTCCCATTCATCTCACCAGGTACATTTCTGGAGGGAGAACTGCTAAACAGAGCTTGGTATTCTGGCTCTAAGATCCCGTCTTGCTTGCAAGCAGCTGAAAGGACAACCTTGGCAAGTTGTTATAACACAACTGGGCAAGCACATTAACAAGATCTATTAATCTCCAAACAGGTTGTTTCTTTTGCTTAGACTGCGCCCTCAGTTTGGCACTGAGAACATCAAAAGATTTTTCATTAGATCTGAGCTTCTCATGTTACTCCTGTATGCCTTTGAGAAATTTTTTTTACCTTTTCAGAAACTTAAAGAGTTCAGCAGCATGATTAGACCAGACAGGTTCATTGTATTCCCAGAATCATAGAATGCTTTGCGTTGGGGACCTTGAAGACCATCTATTTCTAAACTCATTGCCATGGGCAGGGACACCTTCCACTACAGCAGATTGCTCAGAGCTGCATCCAAAATGGCCTTGAACACCTTCAGGGATGGGGCACCCACAACTTCCCTGGGCAAGCTGTTCCAGTGCCTGTTCACCCTCGCAGTCAATTATTTTCCTAATATCTAATCTAAGCCTCCTCTCTTTCAATCTGAACCCATTCCCCCATGTCCTGTAACTACATGCTCTTGTAAATAGTCTTGCCCCGTCTTTCCTGTAAATTCCTTCCAGGTACAGGCAGGCTGCAACTAGGTGACCCTAAAGCCATCTCTTGTTCAGACTGGAAATCCCAATTCTCTCATCCTTTTCTTGTAGGAGAGGTGCTCCATCCCTCTGATCAACTTAATGGCCCTCTGGACTCACTCCAACAGATGTTGATGTCCTCTGTGCTGGGGAGCCCCACTCCAGCTGAGGCCTCAAGAGGGTGGAGGGGCAGACCTGCCTTGACCTGCTGGCCATGTTGCTTTTGATGCAGCCCAGGACATGACTGGCTTTCTGAGCTGTGGGTTCATGTCCAGCCTCTCATCCACCAGCACCCCCAAGCCCTTCTCAGAAGGGCTGCTCTCGATTCATTTAGCACAGAACTAGACAGCCTGGTTACAGGTTACAGAGATTTCTTTTGAATGATATTAGCCATCCAACAGCCTGTTCTTGCCAGGTACTGGCACTGTCTTGAATGGACAGTCTCCTCAAGCAGAAGACCTTGCTTCAGATTTCAATTACTATGTGTTGTCAAAAGTCACAATGCACTCTGTGCAGATTGGGCATCTTCCTGGTTAGCCTGCCCATGATATTTATCAGATAACAAAAGCATTAAGAAAATGAGGGAAAAACCTACCAGCAGTTTACAGCGACCAATTTTGATTTAAAAAATGAATTTAAAATTTGTAGAAGAAACTTTTGTCTTTAATTTTTTTATACAGCATTCTAGTACCATAAACACAGTTGAAGTCACAGCACCTCCTATTTTTACCCTGTACTACTACGCAGTACACACAATAAATAAGAGCCCATTTAAATAACTGTACAATCTAAGCAAGCAGAAATATCTTAATTTTGGCACGTTTAAATTTGTTTGGGTACTGGCAGCACTGACATTTTTTAATAAATGTTGCTAGGCAAAATGCCATATTGAAATTACTACCTGCCCAAGTAAACAGGAATCGAGGGTTAAGAGAACAACCAGAAGAACCGCAACACATTGTGGTACCAGCTGACAGGGATGAACCTTGGCTTCCAAGGCTTAGAATCCTCTTTCACCATGGGAAAATTACACTGAAAATCTACCACACACCTCTAAAGATGTTAATATGTGACGTTCCTTTACATATTGAGTGGCAAATGAAGAACAAAGATTTGTTAACTATCAGAACTTTCCAATAAAAAAGCTGGTGGGATTGAAGATAGCCAACCAAAATAGCTTAAGTAATAAAACTACCCTGCCCCTCTCTCTGCCATGAACCTGTTAGGTGCACTGCAGATTCAGGATCACAAAAATTAAGTGTGCAAACTGAGAATGAATTATGACTCATTCTTTGGTTTCTCATCCAGTATGGACAACACTGTGCAATTTGTTACAAACCACAGCAAAGTTTCTAGCAGATGCTGTGGCTGTGTCAAAAGATCCTTTTGTGATACTACAAACTTGATTCTTTCCTAAAGATTTTTTTCCTGTTATTTTACAAAAATATTATAATATGGAGTTGGAAACAGACGAAAGAAGACTAAGTTACAAAAGAAAACAAAAAAGGATTGAAAGAAAACAATGATAATGAGAAGAAAAGAGATGTTTAAAAGCAAAATGCCAAATTCCACCTGATGAATTACAGCCAAAAGAAGAAAAGCAAGGGAAACAGTACAGGAAGCTAAAAAGATTAAGAACATAACAGTGCTTAAATGCAAATTGAAGGGGAAAAAAAAACCAAAAAAACCCACAAAGTTTTTATTACCATTCCCAGAAAATTGCTAGTTCCAAGATCAGCCACCATTTAACCTGCTTATTTATTAGATAACACTTTGGAAGTGGTCAATACAGTAATATTTTTCTGCCACTGACATTAAAATTGAACTTTTTAAAAGCCAGTTATAACTAAAGCATAGTTCACAAGTATTTCATTCTTTCAAACTGTCATGGACATGCTCACATGGATATTTTGTACCCTGACCAGAAGCATTTTTTTTCAAGGTCTGGATCTTAAAATATTGTTTAGTCACAACATCCATACAAATAATATGCATTTACTTTGGATGAGTAATACAACCTACCCAAGGTGTTACATATCCACACATACTTACAGACACACACATTCTCAGCCTCCAAGTGTCCACGTTCCACAATTCACCTGGCATTTCTTATTGGATCTATATGCATAAAGGCTGGTGCTGCACTTGGATCACACAACAACCTCATGCAATCCCATCAGGCCTGGGGAAGAGTGACTGGAAAGCTGCCTGGTGGAAGAGGACCTCGAGGACCAGCAGGACCAGGGCAGTGATTGCTCCCCTCTACTTGGCACTGGTGAAGCCACACCTTGAATCCTGTGGTCAGTTTTGGGCCCCTCACAACAAGAAAGACATGGGGCTGCTGGAGCATGTCCAGAGAAGGGCAATGGAGCTGACAGAGGGCCTGGAGCACAAGTCCTATGAGAAGCAGCTGAGGGAGCTGAGGATTTAGCCTGCAGAAAAGGAGGCTCAGGATGAAATTACTGCTCTCTACAACTAGTTGAAAGGAGATTGTAACGAGGTGGGTTTCATCTCTTCTCCCAGGTAACAAGCAATAGGACTAAAGGAAATGGTCTCAAGTTGTACCACGGAAGGCCTAGATTGGATTCTGGGAAAAATGTCTTCATTGAAAGGGTGGTCAGGCACTGGAGCAGGCTGACCAAGGAAGTGGTGCCATCACTGTCCCTGAAAGTGTTAAAAAAACTGTGTGGATGTGACACCTGGGGACATGGTTTAGTAGTGACCACAGCAGCGCTGGGTTAACAGTTGGACTCCGTGATCTCAGAGGTCTTTTCCAACCCTAACGATTCCATAATGATAACCCCTTACTCTGGTAGTGTTTGAAACTACAACAAATCTGCCTCCAGTGAATTTTGAGTCTAAACAAAAAGCTCTAAACAATGAAAAAACATTATCTGACAGCTATTTTCTGCCTAAAACAAAACAAAGCTTTTTGACATGACTTAGGGACCTTGAAAGAGACATTCTGGTTTTGAGAAAGAAACCCCAAAACTAGAATTGTAGAAAAAATTCTTACCTCCCCATTTTCAAATGTAATTTCTCTAACTAGTGGTACACATTTATCTTGTGTCCATGCATAAATCAAATCAAAATTGGTTAGTGAGCCTAAATACACCATATCTGGAGCACTTTCCTGTTGAAAAGAAAAACACACCAGATGAAAAACAATAACACTGCTATCTACAGAGGTTACCTACTCAATATAAAATAACAATACTCATATAAATACTGAAAATAAATCTTATACCAATATACCCTTGTGCATGCAAGATTTCTATTAACTCTGTGATTAAAGTACAAATGGAAAATAAATATTAGATATTATAATGCATACAGTCAATGCCACTTTTTAAGAGAAGTTATAAAGAATTGAAGAGATACTTTGTTTCCAGACTGGGGTTGCTTCAAATAAAGGCTACTCAGACTTCTGCTAGGTTGAGAAATAGTATCTCCAGACCCAAAAACCCCATTCAGGTACAAACTAAATGCAGACAGTAAGCTGCTTCATGCTGATAGTTACAAAGACTCACCAAAAACCCCTTCTAACGTCCTACAGGACTTGAAATTGGTATTTTACATTTGCTTTGCCAAAGAGATATGAATAAATAATAGTTTTCCTTTATTTGCCAGTAGTTTTAACTTATAATTCAGTGCTGGCATCCTTTAATTTAATTACAACTTTGGTTAACATGAAGTGAAGCATGACTTTGCAAGCTGTGGCCATGATTAAACACACCTTAATTCAGAAACGCCATATAAAGTAGGTAACCTAATAAATTCTGTTGTTGAAAAAAAAAAAAAAAAGAGAAAAAAAGGTTTGAAACTCCCCTACCCCTGAGGTCTTTTTCCATCTATTTCCTCTTTTGTAACTCACTCTTTTCATACAGTAAATTTGCAAAATGAGCAGATTTTTAGATAGTATGTCTCTAAAAAGCAATTTTTACAGATTTTCTTCTGTACTAAATTTTTCCTCAAGTGAAACAATGATTATGAGAGTTTGCTAACATGTAGTTAATTTTATATTTTTTTTTTAATTCAGAGAAAAGCTCTTAACCCGGATGGACTGAGGCACACAAGACAAGCAAGTGACAGAAAAATAGATAGTTATTGTCACTTGCTTTGGACAACTGAAGTGCACCAGCTTCACAGATTTTTAAGAGTTTTTAAGATTTTTAAGAGAACACACTATGTCATACACATGATGTGTTGACTGTCTTTCTCAGAAAAAACAATTAATTCTGAACATGGACATTTCAAATGACAGATTCAGGTTTTGTGCATTAACTGGCAGCACACAAGATGGAGGTCTTTTTCACTGACTCAAACACTAGTTCCTATGATACTATTTCTCTCACTATTTAGCAACGAAATAAAATTTGAGATGCAGTAACATACTGAATGATATAAACAGTCTCCATTTGTTCATAATCAAATAAAACAACAATAATCAGAATAAAATACATAGTTACACTTACCCCTGGTGGCTTGTAGATTACATTGTCTCCGCTAAATCTCTCTGCTTTTGAAATAGCCCTACAACAAACCAACCAGTAAGCATGTCTTGGAAGAGACAAATAAAATAACTGTGGTACCAAAAATCTTATTTTAGTTTGCTATCCTTTCTTTACCTCTTTTTTTCCCCCCCTACTTCACAATTTGAGAATTAAACCCCTTCATTTTTAAAGCAAACTGTAAAGTGACTCCACAGAAACTCGGCCGAGCTAGATAAGAGGGCATTAAGGGAATCACCAAGATGGATCCCTAAGATCAGAAGCGTGGACTATAGGCATCGAAGTGCAAGTGATCAATGCCACTACAATTTTGGATAAGAGACTGTCAGAAAAATTAAAGAAGGGAATTAAAAAAAAATACCTTAAGGAAGGAAAGGAGAGAAAAGTGGATCCTTGTTTGCATTTACTCTTCCTGTTCCACTGTTTACACTAAGAATTTACATCTTATCTACCCCGATAAAGAAGGGCTTTGAGGTGTTCTATGAGCACAAGCAATGAGAAAATGGACAGCAAGTAAGCCCACACTGCCCACTTCACCCTCCAAACAGATCTAGAGAGCAGACACAGCCTGCAGTTTCTGATGATATAGTATATGTGTACCCAGAAGATTTGCAGTTTCTCCTTGGTATTCAGCCTACTGTGTCACCTAAGTAAGTTCCTGTCTTGCCTCGGGAATATTTTGTGGTTCCTTAATGCCAGTCACAGCAGAGTGCTCTGAAAGCTGCTAGCTTGTGCCCCAAAACTATCATCTCTTAATCAAGCAAGTTGTGACAGCTATGCATCCAAGGGAGGAGACAGAAAAATAAAAGGAAAGAAAGCCCCCAACAAAAATAAACCCTTTAATAACCTTTAGATATGTAAAGAGGTCTACTCTCTCTTCTCTTCCATGCCTTGCTGTTCCAAGGTAACTCAGGCTGGCAAAATAAAACTGACTAGCTGCATACACCACAAAAGAGAAAAAGTACCTATTTCTTTTCCCTTTAGCATAGGCTAAAAAGAAAGCATGTCAGCCTTTGGAAAACATCAGGTAAGTGTTCTACATTCTCCAGTTACCTCTCCTCTAGATGCAATATAAACATTGGTGAAGACTGATTAAGAAAAAGTCAAAATATCTCAATTTATCTCACTGCAACATTAGCTAAACCTTGCAGGGGTCCAAACAACCTAGAGTGACATAAGGCTTAACTCGAAGCACCTATGTTTTATTTTCTTCATTTGATCTGATTATCCTTTTCTTGTCACATACAAAGGATGCCTTGCATAGTATGTTACACCTATCAGTATTTGCATCAGTTTAGAGATGTGTATTTTAAAATGCATTTTTATATTCCAGACAGGACTCCCCCATAATGGGGAACTAGGCTTCCTAGTGACCATCGTCACTGACATAAACTGCTCGCATCCCAAATAAGCCTTCACTGAGTAAGAAGAAAGGGAAGACATAGAAGCCACCTGCCCAATCACTGCTTGCTAAACTGATGATAATCTCTAATGAAATATATGCTCTAGGGTAACCCTGTGGTAGAACCCAAAATGTCCCCTTCTGTGTTCCACTTCAGTAGATGCAGTTGCAACTGATTTTTTTCAGATAACTCAAATAAAGTGGGGAGATGATGTGAAAATCCCAAATGCCTGAAGATAGACCTTTTTAAAACAGCTACTAAAATGGAAACACTTCTGTTTGCATTTTGTCTCTTCTTTGGGCAGTAATGTAGAAAGTGAACTTCTTGGAACCACACAATGTCCCCACTCTCCTCTGCTGCATTTACTTGCTAACACAAAATTAAAACAGTTCCTAGATTCATTCCCCTCTTTCATGAACTACTTACAGTTCATCATAGCTTTTTAAGATAAAAGTATTTTTTGCCTTTTTTTTTTGTGTTGGACATTCTCTTCCACTTTCACAAACATTTCAGATTCATCCCTCTCTAGTTCTGCTTCTAAAATCTATCTAATCTAATCATCTCTTCATCAGATTCTTCAGCTATCTCCTTCTGCCTACAACTCGTCTTTCATTAATCTTGTTCTATGGTCACCTTGTATCTATACAGAACTGTAAGGATCAGTTGATTCAAGAATCAAGATGATCTGCAACGAAGTACTATTAAAACAGTTTAAAAATAAGCTATGATAACTATCTAAAACCAGAGCAATTTTGGCACAGCAGGACAGTTCTGCCTTGACAGAAATCAGAAAAGTTACATTTGTTTTTTTTTTCCTGTCAAATTGTTTTATTTTAGCTTACTAGAAATCTGAACATGACTGCTCACGTTACCATATACCTTCCAAGCCATGTCGCAGTTGAACTATGTCCACAGCAGACCCAAAAAATACCTCCCAGGGGCTGTTAGGATGCTCAGTCAGAAGAGTCTGATCAATGCCAGCTTCCTGTGAAGCATTTTGCTACATATAATTTGAAAAGAAAACACTGATATGTAGCCACTATCTCCCTTGGAAGTCTTTTCACATATAATCTTTTTAGGAAGCTTAAGAGCCACGGCCATTCAGGGATGAAAACATTTAGTTCCCAAGGTTGTTGTAGGGGAGGCTGCACTTTAAAACACTAGCAGCTCCAGGCTAGAAAGGGAATGGGAGTCTGGAGGTAAGAATAACAACAAGCCTGCTGAGCAATCTGTAGTTACATGGGCAGGTTACAGATAATCAAATTCTGATCCATTCCATTATGTCTGACTATTGCTTATATCTGAACAAAAAAATTTAAAATAAAACCCCTATAGTAACTACTTCAAGAACAGTACCCAACAACCAAATGAGTGGTAGAAACTATTTCTTATTATATGAAATTGACAAATAGAAAACCAAAGACAAACAGACTCAAACAACAGGAGAGAGAATCTTAAAAGTATTGCTATCTCTACTAATCATGTTTAAAGGTATTTCTGAAAAGACTAAAAAGTCATATGAGGGGGGCAAAAAATAACTTAAAATTCTAGTAACAACTCAGACTGGCTGTCCTGAGAAAAAGCATGGATGCACTCATTAGAAAACACTCAAGATAGTGTCCACTCTTTGGGGATAAGACTGACAGACCTACAGACCACAGATTTACCTGTTTACACAGTCATATCATTACCTAATCAGGAACTGAATAAAAGGAAAAAACCCAAAACCATTTTCTGGAGACATTAGAAGAGGCATCAGTGACTAACAACAGATTTTGTTCAAACAGATGAAACCTCTTCTCCCTCGATACATCTTCTCAGTTTCTCTGCTATTCTTCCCTACATCCAACTCAAAAAACTCAAGGCAACTCTAAGCAGTATAAAAGCTAGCTTAACCCATGCAAATTCCTGATCTTGCAACTGTGAGCAAATGTTAATGCCCAATCACTTCAAACTGGCAAGTGGTGGTGGCACATTAAACACTGCAGAAAGAATCTATAATGTCATTGTATTATGCTACTTATAAAGCAAATCACTCAGTGCCAATTTGTTGTCGTTCTTCTTCTAGTAAGTATCTTTTAAAATATCATTATAAATCTCTATAACAAGGAGAAATTTGAATTTCTGTAGGTTTTCTTCTAGGCTTACACTGTATCTCACCAATGCAATTGCCTTTCTAAACTGTTGCATTGACCAGTGACATAGACCCAGGCACAGAAATTAGGCATTTTAGAACAAGCTCCGCTACCCAAACATCAAGAGCAAATGAACAAGCAACTACATCCTTTACAGGAGATAAAAAACAACCAAAGAAAAATAAACCCCAGAAAACAAAACCCTACCAAAAAAAAAAAAAGCGAACAAAACCCCTTCAAAAATGGTCCTATCTTAAAGAAAAAAAAATAAAAATCTAAGAGGTTGCCAAAAAAGTTACTCAGTCAGCAAAGCTAATGGATTTTTTCCCCAACACATTTTCAAGCTTTTCCCTACTTGTTCTCCTCTCCCCCTACAAAAGCAGATTTTTGGGACACAAATATCTTTCACCTTCACCTTCCCCCAAACCTCCTCAATTACATTTAAACTATACTGACAGACTGGAAAAAAAAGAAAAAGGAAGCAAAAAATAAGAGTTGAATTTCACAGCAAACATTAAGGCTAGGAAGAGTATTCCTCCTCCTATCCTCTCAGTGTATGTCTCTTAAGGTCTAGTGTCTTCAGTTATGCCACACTAAAAGTATTAAAGAAGTCTATTCAATTCAATTATATACAACTCATTAACAGAATTTACAGAATCAACAAGTTTTAAAACTTACCCAAAGGCAGACAGGAACACACAATCATCATGCAAAATATTCGCTACTCTTTCAAAGGTTCTGTAATTGTCTGAGTCCTTTTGCTCAAAGTACCCAATGATATTTCTTCTGCTGCGCTGTAAAGACAAAGGCAGAATTATGACTTGCATCAAGTTATCAACAACTATCATTACTCCCTATGGATATTAAATACAGAGATGTCATTCATTCAGCAGTCATTAAATGCAGAAATTATTTCTTTTCTGCCTTTTCAATATTCAGAAACATCCTTGTGAGTATTTTTTCAGTGAGAAAAAGTATCTTGTCAAATACAACATATCATTCTTTTCAAATTATTAAAAGCAAAATAAATAATTTGGTCATCGAGTGAATGTGGAAGTGATCATGTTGGAATAATTTGTAACGCTGCAAGTGATCCAGTTTTCCCCTCAGTTTAAAAAAAAAAAAAGTACTGAATATTTCTGAATGAAAAAAGGCAAATATGTACTTTAAAATACATTATGTTCCACCAGTTCAACATTAAAAAAAAATAAATAGAAGGAATAAAATTGAAATACTTACATCAAGAGAACTAATTTCTTCCAAATCCTGGACCTCCCGAATAGGGTTACTCTTCTGCTGCCTGATGTAATCTGCTATTGCTGTCACAGATCTCTGGCCTCTGTATTCCCTCTTCATCATCATGCCATTCCGGAAGAGTTTCAGAGTCGGGTATTTGCTTATCCTGTATCTCTGAGCTATATCCGCTAAAAACAAATTCAGAAAATACAACTAAAGTTCTACAAACACAGAAAAACACTGAAAATGGTGTCTTACACGTGTATGTTGGCATATAGGTGGAATCTCTGAACCAGTAGTTCTACATCTTTAAACAAGATCAAGACAAAACTGAAAGAAACCCAAAAAAACCCTCAAAAAATCGAACACCACCATAGGGCAGAGAACAAATGGCAGTTACATTATGTCTTCTATGTACTGATCTTCATAAAGAAAAAAATTCCAAAACTGGGATAAGTAAAGACTGGACAATAGGTGCTGCAGCTGGGCATTGACAGGGAAGCTTACACATAACCGGCCAGTGGTTCACGGCACGCTGAGCAGGATCCAACAGCCTTTAGTTTTAACAGCAACCTTTGCTACAGTGCAGAAATTGATTTGGGGCATCTTCAGTATCCAGCAATTGCTTTAACCAAAGTTTCTAAGTCTTTAATAGCTTTGAATGTTCTTCCCTCTCAGTTGTGGCTGAAGTTCAGCAAAAAGCTTCAAGATTTTATGAGGAAGAACTGAAGAAACAAGGTAACCAGATACACTTTGGGTTCTTAGGAAAACAAGACTGAAAACAAACATAGAGACAAAGCGTGTAATGCCAGGTGGACTTCCATAAGCACTTTCCTTTTCCTTTAATTATGGCCTCCTGTTCCCTTGTCCCTTGGAAATAAAACTAGAAACAAAATCTCTCAGCCCCTGTGAAAACTCTGTCCTCTGCTACAGAGTGGGATGCATTTTACTTAAACCTCTGTACCTAAACCCAACTAAATCCTCAAATATGAGCAGTCTGTCCACTTTCCTGAGCCGCTTAACCCTTCGAGGTGACTCATTCCAGTCAGCCACACCCACTGCTCTTCCCCTTCTCCCTTTCTCAAGGAAGGAGAGATGGCGAACTTCAACAGGCTGATTCATTCTTTGGAGACAAAGAAATTTCATTTAGTCAGCAGGCAGGAAGGCATTGGAAATGTGGGCTGAATGCATGTTCTCTAACTTTTCACAGACTCCTGAAGAAGTCACAGGATACACTTCGGGTGACTTGGATAAGCCCACGGTGGGAAGGCAACCAAATGAGGGACGATAAACACATGCAGCACAGCAATAAATTATGTGAAAACTAATCCTTTCTGACAAAAAATGCCCCTCCTTCTCAGTTACACATTTATCACAAAGCAGATTTGCTCTCTGTCTGGCTCTAACTCTGGAGAAAGAAGCCTGAAATCTCTTCTGCCTGGAGAGCTCTCAGTGAACCCATCAGTGATTTCAATTGCTGCTAGAACACTACTTATCCTACTTGGAGCTTTAGTTACTGAAAATAATCTTTGTATCAGTTGCACAACTTAGACAAGTCTGAGAATTGAAAACAAAATGTACACAGCAAAGGAGTAAAGTATTCTTTAACACCTGTCAAAGCAGTAAACTTAAAAGCTTCACTAGCTAAAAAGCTTTGCATCACTATAAAATAACACAGAATTCAGCCTGTCAATTTTGACTAAGAGAAAGGTCTTGACCTGTTTCCTAAATATCCCAGAAGTGCATTTCCTAATGCAATAATTACAGTTAAATTAAGGGTAAAATATTTTATGTCCTCAATTTAGAGTGCTTTTATTTCAAATTTCTCATGGGAAGAGGCCAATATATTCAGCATTAATGAATATTAGAGCAATAATGTTTTCTTCCTTTAAATTCCACCACTTTTTAGTTAAAGTACCTAAGACCTGCTTGCAAGTAGCTGGCAAATATAGCAGGGGAGGAAACATTTTATATTTGCTCGGTGGAAAACAAACAACATCTGCAAAGCAGGCATTTGCTGCCCTTCTCTCCTGCTGATGGAAGGACCTTTGGTCTGACAGTACGGCAGTAGATCAAAACTTGACCAGGGTCTGATAAGGGACAAGGAGCACCTACATATCAGGGGCTTGCAGAAACACGTTGAGATTAAAGACAGGTGCTGTTACAGAACTGCAGTGCATGAGAACACCAACAATTACACTTCTGTGTCTCACAACACGGATTTTTGCTTCAGGTTATTTCCACAGTTGTAGGAGGATGCAAGGGTTCCAGAATGGGCATTCAGGGTGTCAGGAATGTTCTCCAAGATGGAAATTGAAGGCCCTAGGGATATGGATCTTCATCAAGGGCTGAAGTTGTGTAAAAAAATTAATGGTAATAAAATTCCCACTGTCAAAACTGAATTCAAACATTATTTCATAAGTCAGAACTTGCATGATCTTTACAAATTACATTGAGATTCCATGAATGCTGGTATTTGAACTAGAACAGAGAAATTACACTCCTACACAAGTAAGTATTTGAAAACCATCTTTTTACAAAATATAAAATGCAAGTACATGAAAAATTGTTTGAATTAATTCAAAAGTCAAATAGAGTAAACCTTAAATGCTTCATTAAGCTCTGGCATTTGATACAGGTAGAGTTAGCATAAGCGGAGCAACTACAAAATTATATTCCTTTTAAAATTGGAAATACACAATGCAAATAAATGGAATATTGTTTGAACTCATTCATAGATTGCATTAGTTATAGTAAATCCTAAATTAAATTTAAAAATATTTCCAGACATTCCCACTGCCCATTTTCTGATGAAAAGAGGTATTTGAAACAGATAAGGGCAACCTACCTAAAAAAACCCAGAAAACAACTCTCCCAGCTATGAATTTATGACTTTTTATTTTCTTCAGGTACTAAGGTACCTAAAAGGAACAAATCTTGTGTTTGTACCTTGCTGAACTAATCATTAAATCACAAGCCCAGTGTCTGTGCTACCAGAATGGTTTCACATTACTTATGATAGGAAGCTACTGACATACTTGACCATCTTTTCTCCTACAAATCAGAAATTCCAAGCACAGCAACGACTGCTGGTTTCAGATGATTCTCTCCTCCCCATTTTGCATGTGTAACTGTTGACATGCCATCATTTCTAAACTAGCCAGGCTTTTTTCTACTATTCATTCTACCAGACTCCAACAGGAATGTCTTACAGTCACTCATTTCTCTTCAGAGAGGCACTATTTTGATACCTCTCCTGGGCAAAGCTGATTCTTACAACAGGGAAGAGACAGCAGCTTTCACTGTTGTTTTGAAAGAAGCTTTTACGTGAAACTTGACATTTACACTCATATTTTCCAAGACAGTCTCCCATGTCATCTGATCAAGATTTTCTAAGAAAACATGCTTTGTGAGCTATCATTTGTGATCCATATCTTTATCATGTCTCTTGTACTGTCAGCCATTTCTCCACTTCTGAGCATTGTGTGTTCCACTATTCAAAGGAACGCCAAACCCCATATTTTTGGGACTGTCAGCCTTTTCACACATTACCCAACCTACAGCTGCAAGCAAGCACATAGCCAGTGACATATTTCCCAGAATGCTTCAGATTCCATTGTTTTAGGTTAATACCACAACACACTGTACAAAGTTCAGCTAGTATATCAGACCACGTCACCAAGAATCTCAATTCCAATTCCAAATTCCAATCTCAATTGCCACCAAATTAAATTAAACGTACAATCAAGAATATGTTGAAAAACTACACCAAGACACACTATATTGATGAAGGCTCCCACTCACAATGTACTTAAGAAGGTCCTTCCCACTGAAGGACCAGCAACATTTACAAGGGTCAGGGTATCACCCCACAATTAACTCAGTACACTGTTCTAATCTTTCAGAGTCGTACTTCATGCCACTACCAAACAAATATTTAGATTTTAAGCCTACAGGACTGGCTCCCAAAATACATGTCCATGAGTATTTGAACAATACTGATAATTATCCTAAATACCCACATCATAATATAAGGCACCAGCTGAAGAATTCACTTGTTGAACAGAGGACTACAACAGCCTGAAAAGTTATCTGGATGAAAATCAAAGTCTCAAAACTCAAACCCTGTAAAAATAATTTCTGAAAATATTCAGTGTCCCTTTTCCTAAGGGGCAGGTGGAGATGTGGGGAGGTTTCTTCATGTTGTCTGAGGACGAGCTAGCACAAAATGCATTTCCTAACTTTGGTTTTACATGATGGTTATAGGAGTTGCATAACAGCTGCATACATGGAGAGCTTGAATTTACTGGATCTAACACTAATCTTTTTTTGTGTGCCAAATCATATTAAGTGTTCCTTACCTTTCTGCAATACCTTCCATCTCAAAACTAATAAATTCCTTCCGCTGTATATTTGAAGCTGGGGCTATCAAATGAGTATTCTGCTTGCTCACTTGAGATCAATCAACATGTTTTCAAGTCCCTCAGGCTACCTGCCAGGCACACTACAGATGAGAAATGAAATCTGCCATTGATAGGTACTTTTTTACTTATTATTCTGCAACCTTTTTTCTCTCAAGTTCACTTAAAAGGCCTTTTTGCCTCCCACTTCCCTGCATATAGCACTACATTCATCTTATTTTTAAGTATTTCATACTACACCCTTAATTCTCTCCAGTTAAACTACTCTTCTCATGACACTTGCACAGAAGTCGTAAGACCTGGGAATATTCATGGGAAGCAGAATTAGAAAGGAACTTGGGAAACCATCTAAACTAGGCATCCTACTCCCATGACTGTGATACTGGTGACCTGTGTCACTTGGTATGATGGACCAAAACAGGTACAAGAAAAGCAAGCAGTGTTGTATACCAAATTCGATTAACAGCAGATCTAGACCCCCTTCTGCTGCAAAGGAGCATTCCCAACAGCCATGCCTGCTCTTGGCAGGGCCTCATCAGTAGGCATCCCATAACCTTTTCTGACAGGCTAATAAAATGGGTCTCCTGAGGAGTGCCATCAAAAACCTCTTCAAATCACTTCCACTTTTTATTTTATCTGAAGATAACTCTTTCAGACTGATTTTTTTCCAAGCAAAGTGACAGGAATGCACTAAAATTCTTGGCTTGTTTAGAGTTTCATTTATAATTCATTTATGAACTTCTAATTTTTTAATCCTACTGAGTTATTTTGCTTACCAAAGGCACAGTACCAATACAATCTAATCTCTGAAGACTAACATTAGCACATTAACACATTGCAGGGATGTCCAGACCCAGAGGGATGAGCAGCTCACAGCAGTAGATGAAAATACCACTCATGGACACATTTTAATGGAAGAACAACAGTTCCTTAAACAGTCTGTCTAGCGAAGCACCTCTTTACATCCCATTGGTGAAAACTTGTTTTCTGTTTGGAGGCACAAAGCTTTATTCAAACTAGCTATTATTTTCTTAATTATCTCAGAAACCAACAGAAATAATGGTGCAGTAGAATTAAATCCCCAATATATATATACTTCAGCTTACAAGAATTCTGTTCCACAGCCACTAATGTTGAATTCAGAGAAACTGTCCAAAATATAAAATCTCCAAAAACATGAGCTCTGTATTGCAATGTTCACTCACAAAGAACAGAAACACATGACATTCATTGTACTGAGTTTCCAACACTGCTACTTAGCACAAAGAATAAAAAACCCAGAAGCAAGTGAAAAAATATAAAAACAAACAAAAAAACCCACCAAAATCACAGAACAAAACTTTCTTAATAACATATATGCAGAAAGATCTTCTGTAATTTTATATGGAAGATCATTTTTGTTAGCTCTTATATGAGAGGTGCATAATTTTTAAGGTAAGTTGAATTACTAAATTAAATATATCTAAACCACCAAAGATTTTAAGAGCACACAGTGTAGTGGAACTTCAACTGTTTTAAGTTACAAAAGGATAAAGTCTTGGAAACTGAAGGAGTACCTGCTTTAACTACCTGTTTCATCAGATTACCTATGTTCCACACCAGGTTAAAAACAGCCTGATGACTTAACTTCACATTTCAGTTATAATTATCTTCGACCATGTTACAAACTGGTGTAAAATATAACACATCCAGAGGCTTAATACAGTGTTAATATTTAGATTCTGTATTTAGTCTGATAGGGGCCAGCATCTGCCAGAAAAACATCTTTATATTAGCTATAAGAGCAGATAGAATGACGGTTTTGTCATTAAGCATCAAACATTTGGCAGTGCATCAATAATTCTCTTTAATTTGCTTTATCCTCAGAAGCTGGTGTGAGCTGTTGGGCTCTGCAGTGTGCTTCAATAATAGTACACTAAATGGAAAGTATCTTATGCCTGGCTGACCATTCTGAAAGCTGTTTTCGAATGGCCTGAAATTAGCTATTTGGATTCCCTACAGAGTCTTGGCCTCCAAGAGAAACAGATCATTTGTAATGCAAATAGTCCACCACCTCTAGAACATCACTCTAATAGTAAACTACTAGTGGTGTGAAATATGCAGGCATAACAAAACCCCCAAATATTGACATAAACCTTCTAGTGTTGCTAAAATATGGAAACACATACAAAAATATAAAGCTTGGGAAAAACCCCACAAACCACTGACAATCTTGGTTCCAACATTTAGTAAAGTACTACAGCAGGCCCAAGCTGGATAATATAGTAATATTCACTCTCTCACTAGAAAGCTGCTTTTACATACATTAAAATCAAAGTTGAAGTACTTAAAACTTTAGGACATACCCAACAACTGCATGAAACGTACCATTGTTTATAACCCAGCAAATAAATACTAGAGACTTAAAATCTTCCCAAGCACACACCACATAGATGGGTGATTGGAAGCACAAGAGAACACCACAAGTGAAAAAGAAAGAAGCTAAAAGTGTAGTTAAGTATTTGAGATCTGGGAAGGTATTACAGGTCATAAAAACCTGGAAATAAATCCCCCACAAACAAACAACCAAAACAAACAGTCCCCACCCCCCCAAAAAAACCCTACAGAACAAATAAAAAGCCTGCACCAAAAAATCCACAACTCCAGAAAAGGCTGTTCAGGAAAGGAGACAGGAAAACATTCACTTAACAGACATTATAATGACAGAATAAAAAATGCTACTAGACTCATAAGTCAAGGAGACTAAAGAGGATCTTGTGAAGCACATCAAGTACAGCCATTCTGCTGCTGCTGCTCTGGAAATGCTCCAGGCAGTTACAGAAGTGCACTGTTCCACACTGCATTCAAGGTACTAGATCTGCTCAGAGGAGCAGATTCTGCAACCCTCTGTTTAATAAACTGCTCTTCAAGAACACCTGTGTTAAAGTTTTGTATTAGTTCCTCAACACATCCCAACCACTCCAATGCAGAAAGGCAACTGAAAGCTTCAAGGCTGCTCCCGTACCTTGGTGAACACTGTTGTGCCTCTTCTCCAGCCGAGGTTATAGAGAGGCTCTTACATCTGAGTGAGCCAAAGATTAAACCTCAGAGGCATTTAAGTTTCTGGTGGTTATGAATCAGTCCTACTGATCTTTGGGAAGGGAGAGAACAGAATCTTTTTTGGCCACTCCTGACAGTTTGAAGAATTGATTTATTTTACATGTTAGATACTGAGCTGATACTGTTCATTCCCTTAGAGGTTTGGTTTGAATTTTTTGATACTTGAAATCTCTTTCAAGATCACAAGTCAGGTGCTTTTATTTTTGGGCAACTATGTGCATGCATACAAAACAGAGCACAAAGTAGCACCAGTGAATGACACTCAAATGCATTTTAAATCTGCAAGTAAGAACCAAGACACAAGTCAAGAATTCTCATTGTAGGGAAAAATCCTTTTCAATATGAAAAAATTAGATAGTCTAAATGGGAAAGACAAATGTAAATCAAAGTAGCTACTTTGCTGAGATATGCAACTGACCTTTTTTTCCTGTTCTATTGGGTTCTCTCTTTAGATTTTTTGTAACAGAGCACTAAAACAACCAGAAGGCCAACAGTAAGTCTCAGGGGTGTGTGTTTCTGGGTGTGGGAAAAGCCCAAATAGGCAACCATTTGCTGGCATGTGTACAAACAGCAAAGCAAAGCTGTGATCCCTGTCTGGCTCTGCAAAAGGCATCTCACGGCCCACCAAGACTCTTGGGCAGAAGGAAGACCTGAACAGAATATATTCTTGATGCTGACAATGGAAGGTTACCCCTTCCTCTTCTTGATTGTGAAGACCCACATCATTTGTTGCACTGGTGCTCTCTGACTATGAGCCAATTGAATTTATAATCCCAGTCATTTTTATCTCATTAAACAAGATAGGCTGAACTGATTTAAAAAAGCATGTTTATGGATGCAATGAGATAGCAGCATTGTATTTGCCCTGACAAATTTGGAAGAGGAGATTCACTGATGTAATAAAAGCAGCTCTGGGCCAAATGATGGGGCAGGTACAACTACAGTTTAGATTGCTATATAGTATATTCTTCAATACAATTAATAACTTAGTAGCAGATTAGCACAGAAAAACCTAAATCAGGATTTACTTACAATGCTGATCACAGTCTACTCTCGCAAACACCACTTGATTCTTATCTGGATACTCTTCTTTAATTACGTTAGAAGCTTCCTCAAAAATAGGATGCAACATTTGGCTGAAGCGGCACCTGTCAACAGAACACAAAATCAGAAATTGGAAATATTAATTTGAAATATTTTGATGACTAACGAAATATTTCAATCTTTGAAGGAAAACGTTTAAAAAAAAAGAAAGAAAAGTTATTCGAAAAAATCACATCTACTTATAACCATTCCAGTAAATGACTATATTGTCCAGTAAATTCAAAAGTAACGTGAATAATTCAGGTGTGGAAAAAAAAGTAATTCTAAATGAATACATATTTCAAGGTAAACTCTCCTGCTTTATCTGCCTGGAAAGACCATGAATCAATCAAAAGCCTTTAGAAAATATATTCTGTTCAGAAAGTATATTGTTTTCTTTCTATCTGAATTAGCCTTGGGAAAGTAATTATAAAAATGTAGTAAAGGAAGACTCTTAAGACTGCTGAGATTCAAATATTCACCATCACCTTCAAGAAATATCACAAAGGTAACTTTCTATGGGTCAATAACACAAGTTTTAAGTATTGTGTGTTATACTATTGCTCAAGTTTGGTAGAATTTGAGCAGACTGCTTTTACAGCACCAAGAACAAAGAGAACCCTATGGATCCCTTCTTCCAGTCATATCAGATTTTGAAGCAAATTCTCTTTTTGCCCAGGCTGTAAGATTGGAAAGTTGCTTCGGTGGTTTAGGGTAACAGTAATGCACAAGCCCGTTTTTAATATGCCAATATAATTATTTTATATTCTGTCCTTGTAACATATGGCAGAATTTCAAACTGAAGGTGCATAACAGCACTGCAGAGGTTGCCAAAACGAGGTCTCATGGAGCAGATTTCCAGTAAGCCAGTCTGCAGTGAAGCCCACCTCAAACTTAACAGCAGCAACCTGGGCATGCCGATATGCCTAACACAGCAAACTTCTAAGTGAAGATGCAAGTTATGTTCTCAAAATGCAAACAGAGATTAAGCCCATTCTCTGAAAAAACCTGACTCTGAGCAGCAGAACTATATGCTACACATTTGTGTAGCATGTACATGTTACATATGGCTTCATTGTCCTTCATTCTTCTCCATGCTTATGGCAGAGTACATGATGGAAACACATCTGTTATCATTGGAAATTCAACTTACATCACAGAGTGGAAGTCTGCTATGTTGAGGGGTTATTACAAGAATGCCCACATGTAATGATCATAATTAAGGCTGTAAGGTTTTAAAATGATAGCCTACTATAATGACAATCAACTTGTAAGCATATGCAAATCTTTAAATTCAGAGTGCATCCATTCTACAGAGGATCTGATGACAGCTGGGATTTGAAGGAGCTGTGCTAAGAAGGTCCTAAAACAGGACACTTGCTATCTGGCTATATCAACTTTTTAAATATTTGTATGTTTCCCTTTATGACAGAAGTATCAGAACATGGATATTTAGCTACTTTTCTGCAATTTATCATTTGCAAAATCCCAAAATGATTTTTCAATGGCAAAACAAACCTCAAATTTCAGTGTATTAAATTTACTCTCCATAGGTTTGCTTTCCTTGCCTATCTCTAATAAAAGCTTTTGAAATAGTCCACAATCCACCAGGTATTTGCAGATCACAAACTAAAAATAGCCATATTAAAAGTTTAATTTACTTATTTTAAAAGATAGCCCTTTTAGGGTAATTTCATACAAAACAGGTAAGAGATTAGACCTAGTTTCTTACTTAACTAGTTTCTTAGTTTACTATGATTAAAAAAGAGACATTTCAAAAGGGTATATTGCTTAAATTAATTCTAACAATGATTCAGTATACAAGTTGTTTTTTTGAAAATGTAATTTCAAGTAAGCAGTTCCCTCTAAGTAGGTCTTTCACAATGTCTAACCAAATCAGTCCCAAATTCCTTCCTCTTCCAGTTGCTCAGATTTCATCTTTCAAGCATAATTTCTCTAGATCTCCACTTGGAAAGTTGTACAAATTAGAGAAAGAATTTATTTTTTGTGTCATTTCAAGCTTTTTATTCCAAGCACATACACATGGGACCACACAGAAGAAAATCAAGAGTCTAAAATGTTCCACTGTTTTTTCTCTGATAGGAGCCCTGAATGAAACATAGGTTGGCAGAACTGCAGAAAGGAAAGTAATTGTGACATAAACTCAGGAAAGAAGTGGTTTGAAAGCAACATACCACTGTATTTTCAATTAGAAAACTACAGCCAACCATGACAGTTTTCAGTAGACAGAAGTTTAAACATAGGAAAATCAAGAATAACTTACCAATCAGCATAAAAATTAACTAAAGCAACATCTGCATTGTCTGAGAGGAAAGAAAAAGAAAAAACCAATGTCACATTGAGAGGCAACTTCTTAGTTGTTTTATCTGAGATTATAAAAATAGGCATAAAAAACTCTTAAAGTGAGTATTTCTACTTTATTCAGCATATAGTTTAGTCGGATTGCTAAAAGACTCCTAGGATAAATCTTATCTGAAATATAACCTATAACAAATGGGAGAGTGATGAAAGAGGCCTTCAGTCAAGTGTTCTATTAACTTTATTGATATATTAAAAATGTAAATTCTTAAGGTATTAAGACACAGAAGTAATTGACATGAGAAATAAATAAATCTGGATTTAAAATTAAGGCGCTCACATCCAGAAATTGCACTCTAGTGTATCTCTTAAGCATTAACTCTATTATTCGTGTTACCAAACAATTAAGAGCTAAAATCTCAACTCTTGGGCTTAGAAGATTCACCAACAGGCAACCTGCCTGTGCAGCTTACTCTGGTCAGTCCTTACCTGTCTTATTTGATAAGAAGCTGGATACTAAGGCAAAAGGTACCAAAGAAATCTTCAGTCCCCCCAAAATGAAAATTACTAAGAGACACTTGAAAAAAGTGCAATACTATAAGGATACATGTGATGAGGTAGTGAAATAATTTTCTTATATATTACTTTTCACATACCATAAAACCCAGAAAATACACCAAAAAAGGGTAAATTTCATGCTAAAAATAAGCTATGACCTTTACACAATACAATATCCATGCTTTAAATTGATTTTTAGGAATAGTAGTGACCTAGACATTGGAAAAAATGAAACATATACTGAAACTATAGAATATCATCCACAGCTTTATAAGCAGAAATGCTGACAAAGCAGAAAACTGACAAAGTTGCAGAGCAGTTACATATGAAGATTAAGATGTTGAAAGCCTGGAGATGAGACTGTGCTGGTAAAGACACTCTTGAGAAGGCTGGGGAACACTACAGTTTTGACTAAAATTACAGCGTTAAGGTTTTCATTATCAGCAAGGCAGGCAAGTGGTGAACAGGTAATTAACAAGCACTGAGAAGTTTAGGGTTACCTCCAAGGCATGAAGTATTTATTGAAAACAATCAGAAAAATTTAAAAAGTACTTACACTTTTTAAAAAGGAAAGAGCATATATTTCCCTTTATCAATAACATTTTGTAAAATGATTTTATATTTTCCACTGTATAAAAGGTTTTTCAAACAGATCTCATATTACAAAGCGCTCCTGTAACATTTGGCAAATTATAGTAGACACTTTAATAAAAGAGAATAAAGAGACTTTTTTCCCCCTCGATGTATTTGAAACAATGTCATAACTTTTATCCTGCAAAGACATGCAAGGCAAGTTGTATATTTTTCACAGGAGAATGTTTCAGACAAGGAATACACATCTGTTTAATTTACAGATCTCCCTTTTGTGAGCCACCAGAATCAGGACAATGCTTAACCTGAAGAAAAGCATATCTGAATAAGCAAGATACTTAAGGCCCATCACCATGGGTTTCAGTTGCTGTTATTTTGGGGGGAGGAAACTTAAAATGCCCTCTGGACAGGTTTTGGTTATGTAATCAAGCATTCCCATCTGCAAACATGATACCAGTTATTTTTCTTAGACACTTCCAATTCTCATTGCAATACATTAGTTCAGACAGCTCATTTTGAACACAGGCATTTAATATTTCTAAACTAATTGCAATTCATATATTCAAAACTAGGGTATGCATATTCATTTAATAATACTGCAATATTCACACAGATAAGTAACTGCGGACACACAAAGAAAAAAATTATTCAAAGTACTCACTTAAAATGTCATCTATATTTCCACTATCTAGACTTGTTATTTCACTTCTTGCTGGACTAAAAAGCCAAGACACCTAAAAAGAGAAAGTAAACCAGTAAGATATGTAAAGTTTCAGCAATAAAGTAGTAACTTATGTATGATTATTAAGTGTTGCAGTTGAAAGAAGCTGGAGAAGAACAGTAAAACAACTGTAATTCAGTCCATGCATTTCAGATGACAGCAGTACTACCAAAATACTATTTACAGATTTCAATATATATTGTAATATATACAATATACTATTTATGAGATTTTCTGATACTCCCACATTTAAAGCAAAATTTATGATTCCCTATTATGTAGGCAGAAATGTTATAGGTAAACTTTGCATCTTTAAGAACAACATATTTATAAGTTCACGCAGCAGAAAGAAATGAAACCCCATTTTAGCCACATAACAACCTCACACAGTCCAGAAGCTGTGTGGGCACAGAGAGGCACCCAGTAATTGTCCCTGTCACTTTCAGGGCTTGCCTGGCTAAAAACTTTCTCATTAAGTAAAGCCTTAGCTGCCAGCATTTCCACTGCTGTTTTAGGAAACAGTTTCACTGTATACAACTCAACCAGCTACAGTCTTATCTACTTCTGTATTTTTGTTTGACTCGGCTTCAGTCCCAGAATGCAATAGTCATATCAGAGTATGAAAACTGAGGCACCACATCAGCCAAATAATTCAATTACAAAGCAACATTATGTATTACTTGTAATGCAACTTTCACAGCAATACACAGTTTTACTGAAGAGCACTCTCATATTCACTGCAACAGGCTCAGTTATTTTTTTCTCAAAATGCAGTGAGGGAAAAACAGGGGAAAAAGAAAAAATAGTTGCTGTTCTATCCGAGGTGAGAGAGGTATCAGTGAATTTCAAACTATTTTTACTTTGAGAGGGATAAGAATGCAAATTTTTGAGATGGACAATACAGATTCTGGTCTGGGACATGAACGTTTCCATCCTGAGCAACCTGGTCAGAAAGTCATCACTTCTCTAAGCAGGGCCAGGGCTTGGACCAGATCCTCTGCTGTGATGCCTTCAGCTTCATGTTTCCAAGTGATGTATGGTTCCTCAGCTGACAGAGGTACCAAGAAAGGAAAAGGAAGGTTTTCGGTAGAGAACTGACACAAAGGCACAGATCAAGGAGTCAGGCAGAGACCAGAGATTCCCAGTGACACCTGCAAGGAATTAGTCCTCACACTGAGATGTAGCGGCACATGGCACACTATTGATGTTCCTGCAGACTCAGTTTACTCCTTGCAGGTGCAAAGAAAATCTGCTTATGGCTAAAGAAGCAGAGCTGACAAAAGACCCCAAGGAAAAACACAGTTAGAAGCATAAAGACAATCCAAATAAAACCATATAGAGCAGCTGGATACAAGGAAGCAGTGATACAAGGATGTCTATGTTTATGGAGGAGTCTGAGATCTATCCTGAACTTATCCTAGAACCGGGACTACAAAGAACAAGCCTCCAGGATACACCTGCCTTTGACACTGTTTATGATCTATCAAAAGACTCGCGCAATGTCACACATTAAATTTCCTAAAAATTATTACAAGTGTACATCAAGTATTTGCCAAAAAAAAAAAGCGCCAACTAGATCTCTGATTTTTCTAGGATCAGCTTCAAAAATGGTGGGAACTTTCTACAGTGAGACACTGTCAATAGCTCTCAAACTAGCATTTTAAATGGCACATGGGTGAGATTTGCAGCTATCATTTTCAATTCCTTCTCAGTTTTGGATCACTAACCACTTCTCAGTGAAGATACTGATCCTTTTGTATTTCCCATTTAGAAGCTTCTGGGCAGCATATACACACCATCTAACACTACAGGTTGCAAAACACATCAGCTGTTGCAATACAAAATTGGTACCAGTGCTTCTCAATTGGTAATTGAACAAGATACTAATCTTAAATGCAAGTCTCAGATTTGTGGGGGAGTTTTCACAGTCTTCCCGTGGCACTTTAACAGCCTGAGACAAATGTCTGAACTGTAGCTTTAAGATGACTGGATGGAAACAAAACTTATGGTTGAGCTATGAGGCCCACAGATGAAACAGGCAGTGTAACAACACAATCTGCCAGAAAAAAAAAGAAAAATCTGATTAAGCAACCTACACAACGCACAAGTTGCAGGAGGCCAGTATTAGGGAAGTTTCTTTGAAGATGCTGACCTTGCTGACTACTGAGCAGTAAAAAGGTAGGACTCTGCCTTCAGTCTTTGCTGGGGAAAGCTATATGTACAGACCTGGATTCACACTGGCCAAATTATCACTAGACAGGTAACAGCTGATGGCAACCATCACTGAAGACCCCTCCCCATTACCTCTTGGGTGGTGCATGGGATGACAACTTCCATGGTGCTGCTATGGGGAGGTGCTGATAGTAGTAGTAATGTTTGTAGTAAGCAACGGGTCAGGTCAGCACGTGCATGAGCTGGAACAGTTTTTGCTTGTATGCGAGTGCTGTTTTGTTGCAAATGTTAGGATAGACCTAACTTGTGTACGATTGAGACAGTAGCTACAATTAATAATAACAGTTGGAATATTGCTCTAGGTAATAAAGGATAGGAGCACTCAACACTGATTTTGTTGGCCATCATCTGATCCTATGACAGGTGACTTTGCAAACCAGTGTTTCAAGGCTTCAGCTGCCCTGAAAGGCCTCAAGAACCTCTGATCACCTTGAAGACCACAGTTACTGATCCTGCTTACAATCTTGACAATGTTTATTTACAGAAAATCCACACAAGCCTCTAGAAAGCAGGAACTTCTTAGCCACTGCACACAGCTCTGCATCACCATTCACACTCGAAAATAACTTCCACAGTAGTTTTGGTGAAACTATTTCCACAGAAGCTCAGCAGTTTGTGTTGTCTAAACACACCAAACAGGTAAGATACTTATTTCTTAAATCCACATGGCTTTTTCTAGTATAGCTTTCCAGCAGCAACACAAATCTTATCTAATAGGATAAACTACACATAAATTAAACACAGCATAGATAAGCATATTATTTGCAGTCAGGAAATCGGCTGCATTACTTAGCAGATACGCTTAAACGGATCAGGAACTGTAGTCACATTTGTAGATTGTTGCAATGCAAATATTTAACTGCAGCATGAAAGCCCAGCAGGTACTAACCAATAAGATACTCTACTAGACTGTGCTAGATGCAGAATAAAGGAATCAGAACTACTAGTTCTTTATAGAACAAATAAAGATTGTGATTGCTTTTGCAACCCTTACTGTGGAAACGTGGTGCAAGCTGCAGATATTAAGACAATAATACCAAAACAAATACCCTGACCATATTCATATATTGAAAGTGAAAAAATTAAGCCATACATCCTATTGCCCTTTTATAATACAGTATTGCAATAACACTGAAACTAAGAGCACCTTTCCCCAAAAGTTGCACAAAATCTGAGATAACTGAAATACCTTTTCCGCTAGAAGTATAAAAATTTCTGTTTTGTCAAATACATTCATAATCACCTTCTCAAACATTTTATACTGACTAAATAATAGTGGGTGCCAAACACTTCATAAGTTGATAGTCTCAGGGAAAAAAGCATTCCTTGAAGAAATGTCAATAAATATGCAAGACCTGCTTCACCAGAAGCTTCTATTAAGGTATAATGCCTGTAAGGAAGAAAATACATCCTTTTGACCCAGTAATCTTGCTGCCCCATGAGATGCAAGAGGGTCTATGATATTACTAGTATTAATATTTAACAAGAAGGAATAAAAATTCGTATTTAAATTGCTAAGAAGCTGCACTGTTTTGAGACTATTTTTGACCTTTTTTGGGGGCCTTGTGCTTTATACCCAGAGGTGGAAAACAAGACATTTTTGAGGAAATCATTTCTGAATATCAGCAACACACTTCATGAAACAGGTATTGAACATATGTTCTGGAAAACATCCTGGCTAAAAAAAGTATTCAGAATTTTTTACTTTTAAATGCAAACTTCGCATTCCACTGGCCTATAGCAGAAGGACACATGGATGACTGTTCATGTCTGTAACTGAAGAAATAAAATAATTTTCAAACTGATCTCAAAAGACAGCTACAAACTCACTGAAGAAAGCAGCTTGAAAAAATAATTCATAAGGAAAATTGGTTATGTAAATACACCTGAAAACAACTCAGGTTGATGCCTTTACATGGGAAAAAATTAGGGGGGTGTGTGTGTATATATATATGTCTATAGGTATATATAGATACAGGTTTATATATTTCTTTTTTTAAATGTTTAAATTATGAAAATCTGAAGGTAAAACTAAGTCGTTATGAAATAAAAAGATTTTGAAAAATAAAGATAGAGTAGAATATTAAAATATTAAATCCATGAGTGAAACCGCACAAGTTAATTGGTATGTTCATAATCTACTCACAATCATTTAACACTACAAATGACAAGATAAACTATAGACTAAAACAAATGCAGAAAGCTTTATGCACTTACAGAATACATTGCTGGAGGGAAAAAGTCAGAACTATACAATGCCTTCAGAAAGATAAAATTTAGCTCATATGAGCAAAGGGAAGAAGAGGAGATGACACAAGTATTTTTACTCTTCTGGTCCTCAGAAACACTGGCAAGTAAAGCAGGAACATTACAGTTCAAGTTCCTGAAAGTTTCTGAAGATAACACTGGCCATGTTTTTATTGGGAAGTTTAATTATTACAGAAATGTTAGTATTCTGATCAAATGTTGATCCTCCTGAAGTTAGTCAATGACTTAAGCCACTTCTGCCCACAGCCAATACCAGTCAGTTCTGAGGAATAACTACAAATCAGCTGAGATTTATTCTGATTGTTTCTACCTGAAAGCCATTATCATCCTGCCCTGACACTGCGCAATGCCACACAAGCAGCCTTACACAAAACAAAATGCCTGGACAGAACCTACTCAACTCACCCCCAAGAGCAGACCTCTGCCAGCTTTCATACTCCTTTCACAAAGAGCAAATAAAAGCACATGCAGTTTCAATTCACCTTCTACTGACAGCGTTGCTGTTCAATTGCCACTCCACATGTCCAATTAATAAAGCCCAGAGGTTATTGAGGAGATTTAGGTCAACCTTTTATCAACATTTTACTCTTACCAGTTAGGGCTGTTCTTTAATTACTAACTGGAAACAAGAGACAGGTCTGCAGGTTTAGTGGTATTTCTTTTTTAAGTTTATCATACTTTACATATCACTTTCTTGCAGAAGAGTTTAACAGATGAAATCTTAAAACTACAAGAAAAGGAAAATAAAAACAGGTCTGTTGCATTTTAGTTCTTCATGTCTTTATTTTTTAATGCACATAATGAAACAGGTCCTCACTTCAAAAGCAAACTACCCAAAGAATACAGAAAATGTATACTTGGAGCACTATGATTTCTAATTAGTACTACACCTGCAAGGCAGTCAACAAGAACCGCCTTCATTTTCAGTTGCTAAACTTTCCATTTACGTTTTCCTCCTGCTGGGAAATCCTAAAGGTACACAACTAAACTGTCTTTCTCCTCTAGCGCAAAATCATTTAACATTCACCAACCAGCTCTTGCCCACATCTAATCCAGATTGACATGCTGAAGTTACTACCTGAAGTCCAAGCCCTACAGGACTCTGCGTCTGACTTCTGCTCCCTGAGTACCTCTTTCTTTATGCATGCCACTAATCTGCTGCTACTCTGAGGTTTGCATTAAACTCCTGGACAACAGGAAGCAGACAGGTTTACAGCCTGCTGCAGGATGATACAAACTGAAAGCAATCCCAGGAGACAGCAACGCCAAAGCTGGCAGTCGTTGTAAGAACCCCTGACTTTTGGCTTCAGAACCATCAGTCAGGAGCATATCGCTGGTGGCGTTGCCAAAAGCCCTATAATGAAGCACAAAGTTCAGAGCAGAGAGAGAGAACAGTAAATAGAGAATGGTGGGGAAAAACCAAAAGGGAACATTATTCACCCTCTCAGTGAGAATAGTCTGACTCTTAATTGTCACCACTTGATTCCAGGTTGTGCCCAGTTTCGTAACTTTGACTGCTGCCATCCCTGTTGATTATGCAGTATTTTCATTTAGTAATGTAAGCTGCTTTCATTACAGGACTATAAGACAAAGCTATATTAGTTCAAAACACTAACTAACAATCACTTCTGGGTTACATTTAAGTTTTCAGAGCAACGTTTAAATGGGTAACAAAAAATAATTTTTCTATTATTCTTCACACAAGAACCATATCTTAATCAGGGAAATTTAAAATGCTCAAGGGAAGCTACTTTAATTTAAAGAGTACAGTTACTTACTTTCATGAGAATGAAGAAAGATATCTAACTAAACTGAAATACAGAAAATATATGCATTAGAAAAGTAAGCTTACTTCTTTAACCTTGACATACCATTCACGTTTATACTCATTTAGCCAAACAGTGCTACAACTGCACAGAACTAGGAAGAGACCACCATATTAAAAAGTGGTAATGTGATTTTTTTCCTCCACATATCTTGTCATCTACTCCCATTTTTAAATGTCAGGAAGGAATATTTGGTGTAGCTACATGTCTTATTAATACTTTTTTTCCCAATGAAAATATTGGATGGAAACAAACAAAAAAAATAATCACAATTTCTAACCGTACCTTTGAAAATCCAAATTATACTGCTTTGAAACTCCAAATCAGGAAAAAGGACTCACAGCTAATGGTTCCTACAACTGAACTTTACACAGAAGCAAAAGAGCTGTAGGACTGTTGTGTACAACTGGCAATGATTTGCAGCCACAGAAATCCCTCAGTGGCCTGAAGCACTGAAGATTCCCAGAAAAACAGGTAACTTAACCTCTCAACAGTTACTGAACTGTTATCAGAAGACATAAGATGTTCATTCAAAAACTCCATTGCAGAGATGAAAATTAAACCTCAGTATCACAAAGTGCAGTCCAATGAACTGCATTTTTTCCATAAAGCTACTAGTAGCAGAATCATGCACCCAAGCACAATTCTAAAGCTTAACTCTCTGGGCACAAATCTATGGATCATTGTCTTTTATAGAAATATTTAGTCAGGGCTCAAAAAATGATGTGAGGTGTGTCTAAAAAATGTTAGAGATAAGACCTGCAATTTATTTTCTTGAACTATTTGTAATTTTCAGGTTATTTCTCTTGGTCTGGAAGGAAAAGGTTAATCTCCACTGGTTCCCATGCCTTAAACATCCACTTAGAAGCAACACAGTCCATACATGTACAAAAGATGTAAACAGACATCTGAACAATTGTATTACTTCATGAATGTTGTTCAGAGTGCTCCACATCCTCAGAAATAGGAATCTACCTTAAAGCCTGTTTTACAGCTTTAAAGCCATGAATTGCGCTCCCCAGGAAACTAAAATCCAAATCTTTAGATATTTCATGTACCAAACTTTGTCTTTTACACAAACAGCTAGAATTCCCCTGAAAGAAAAAGTCGAATTTTCGCAGCTTTTTAGGAAAAAAACCCCACAACCTCATGTTCTGATAACTCTTCCTTTTCCATGTCTACCAATTGCTCTGATTTTCTGGCAACAGTACAAAGATAGACTTTCAAGAAGGAATAAAGCACATGAAATACAAGTACAATCTTAAAATGATTAGCACAAATTAAACAGCTGTTGCTGTACATGAAAGCCAGTACCCTCAAGGTTCTCGAATTGTTAAAGTATGATCCAGCAATACAAAATAAAGGGCAGCTCAGTCTTGTCTGGTCAAGACTCTGGCAAGGCCAGCACAGCAGACTAGTTTGCTGCCCTATTTTCACTAAGTCAAGGAAAAAGACTCACTGTCTATTTTGGCCATTGCTTTCACATGTAAAACCCATCAGCACAAACATTTATTGTAGACAGTTTAAACCCTGGACCTGAAATATTTTAGAAATTATTTTGATGTGTAACAATAGAGAAGAAATTGTGAGTCCTTTCATATAAATAGTTGAGTCTAAATAGAAGGCTTATTAAGAACTGTGTTTTGAGAGGCAGATGGATCATTACAGAAAGCAACATATTACCCTGTTATTCATTATGATCTTCTACAGTCTTTCCTGTGCCCTTTGTAGTCATTACATACAGGGTTGTTGCAGAACATGAAATTAGATATTTTCCTTTTTAATAACATGTATGTTTTGTACATTCTTGGACTGGTGATGAAAATGCTTATTAAAATGAAACAATAACTTCTATGGTATTCTGTGAAAGGAGTGGCCATGGAATTCAGAATCTCTCCTTTAAAGCATAATCTTAGAGGGAGAAAGAAAGTAGATGTTGTGTTTCCACAAGAAACCATATTTTCTATGTCACATGAATATTTGCTACCTTGGAATAATCTGAAGGATTGAACATATTAGTAAATAACTGAATTTTCCACACTTGGTGCCCACACACATTCTACTCCTTCAAAAATAACAATTTCTATTTTGGTAGATTCTAATACATACTGAGTTTATTCTTCAAGACAAAACCAGCTCATTTGAAGTGAAATTATCAATTTCAACCCTTACGTCTAGCTGCTTAGCTTTCTATTAATTATACAACACAGTTGCAATGTTGATACATTTTTACTTCTCTGCTATCAAGCATAATGTTCTCAGATCTTTGCCTTATCAAGAAAAGTGTGAACTTTAAGCAAAGACAACCCTGTACAGCTTTACCTTTCAGGCTGGAACTTGTTTCAAATGTATTATCAAAAAATGAATTACCAAAATCAACTGCTCAAATGCCAGAATAAGGGCCACTGTAAACACACATCAACTAGCCCTTCATGCTAAAACCACCTAAGAATCAATTTAGATAAAATAGTAGTCAGGTGGCATAATCAAAATGCAGTGCTGGAGAAATCTGCATTTCATGTATTATTAGGATTTATAGTTGAAATAACACGATCCTGCAGCTCTGGATGCTGGACCCACACTGCTTTAAACCACGCAGCTGAGGGTTAGTGAGAACAAAAAAAGGGCAGTAAAAGCAAAAAGTAGACAAAATGCTAAAATCAAAAATACAGCTGGGGTCATACTCCTCACCCAGCCCACACAAAAGTACTCAAAACACACTGGTTTAACTTGCACTCTAAAGACAGCATAAGGAAGGAGAAGTGGACAAACCAGTCTCTGATAACACTGTTTTAATTGTACCATTCACATTAGTGCTGCTGCCTATTTGTACTTGCAAACAACAAAATCCTTTTGAAAATACAGAAACACAGCCACCTTGATTCAGGTCATCCTTGTTTGACACTAAAGATGATGACGATTAGAACTAAACAATGGAGCAACACCCCTAAGGCAGAGCAACAAATGTAGGGATGATTCTATGACAATCAGCAGTTCAAGCTAAACTCTTGCCCTCTTCCAGTTTTAGCATGACATGGTCACATTACGCCCTGCAATCTCCTCCAGAACTAACCCACACACGAATACAGACACAACCACCCCTGTTTATTAACCTTAGATCTAGAGCTATTAGCAGCAATACGACCAAGACCCTTCTTGTGTCACAGATTGTTTTTCCTTCAGCATGATTGAGATGCCACTTTTCAGATTACCTCCTAATATTTCAGCGGGAGCCTAAGGTTTTGTTTGTGCAACTATCAAAAGAGAGTTGCAGTACTTTGCAATGTCGCTCTTTGCAGTGCATGAAGTGTTTGCCCATACAGTAAAGCCATTGAGAAACACTACTTCCCAGCTGCATTCTAATTGACAAGTTGGCAGTGGGAAAAATCTCCCAATTTAAATGAGGACTGAAAAAAAAAAGAAAAAAAAAAAGAAAAAGAGAAAAAAAAGATACCTGTTCCAATTAATTCCCCAGGTATCTTCTATTGAAGAGCATTGACTAAAGCAACGCTACCTGAACCTGAAGAGAAAAATTCACCTTTGGGACCACAGCCACAGGTACCTTGAAGAATGAGTGGCTAATTTCAGGCTGTGTAAGAGCTATTTTCTTTCTACCCTAAACAGTTGCTAAGGGCCTGCACATATGCAGTCAATTTATGCCAGATAACTCTGGACAGAAGAAGAGTAAATAATGCAGAGGACAGGACACATGCCATGGATATTTTGAAATGCACAAAAGAAAATCATACAGCTATACTCCATTACTGGTTTACCTCCCTCCACAAATATTAAACCTGCCAGCTTCTAGCTGACTCCCACAAAAATACTCAAGCAAGTATTCCAAACTGGTCCTAAAAATAGTATGAACACATCAACATGGTGCAGTGCTTGAACTGGGAACAAGTATCAGACACCCTGGCTCTGCAATTAACCAGCTTCATGTAGCAAACACAGAGGACTGCTGCGACCAAAACTGTTACCAAAATCCTCAGCACAGCATCACAGATATGTATTGGCTTGTTCTAAAATAATGTTCTATAGCTATATAATACTAACTATATGTGCATATTTGCCCCAGTTTAGCAAATTCTGCTGGCCTATGTTGACAGAAAAAAAATACTAAAAATAAAAAGACCTCTCCCCCCTGCAATTTTACCTTTTTAACTACAGCAGTTTTAAATGTCATTCAAAAGTAATTCCTGAGAGGCCTGAACACTCGCTGAGCTCCCTTCACTAATTAACCGATCATTAGTAGGAAAGAACCTCTAACTGTTCACCCCCTGCACCACATAATCTCTTAATTACATTTGTGAAGCAACCAACTTTCCTTTCAATCATTCTGTCCAAAATCCCAAGTGAATTGACTCAATGGGGAGAAGGGAGGGGGAAAAAAAGAAGAAAGGACAAAATATACATGTTTATGAAAATTCATAATTTTTATGACTGGCAAAGAATATAGGAGCTAAGTGCTTTCAGCAAGAGTTAGGAAAAAGGATTTCAATAAACTCTAAGTCAGATGTGATAGACTGACTAAAGGAACAAAAAGCTCTTCTTAGGATTACAAATAGGGATACATCAATGAAAAGCTTCCCCTTTGTGAAGATTTTGAGAAAGTTAATTATATCATCACTTCATAATCACGACAGCTATGGGAAACAGCAAAACACTATCACAGCTGTTGTTTTCTTTTTTGAGACCATTGGAACAGGCACCTATTCCTTGCCTTTCAAAATACTTCCTTGCAGAGTTCCTAATGAACAAGTTCTCTCCATGTTTATGTCCAATTGCCACACAAATCCACTTGGAGATAAAATATAAACTTTACTGCCAGTTGTCTTACAACAGAGATTAAACTGTTCTTCTTCTCTCCTTTTTACAAATCTATGAAAATAAAACCCAAAAAACCTGACAGCTTTACTTTTTTTTTTTTTGGATGTACCTCAATGAAACACACACAAGAAACATGCAAGAATCACTATGCCAGACAACAGAAGACACACTGGCTGCAAAAAGTATGCCAAGGAACAGGGTCATTTACTTAACTCTTTCTAGAGCCCTACCTTCTGCTCAGGTTCCTTTTCATGAATACCATTTAGAATACAAAGTTTCAGTCACTAAAGAAATCTAAGCCACAGAGAAGTATTTTCCTTTGAAACTCAGTGCAGCAAACCATGTAACTGAAATCTCTCTGTGGTTTAGCATATCATTGATTTTGGTCCCAAAGTGAAACAGCTGGGAGACTCCAACACATAAAATGTGGTAATTTCTGTCTTCCAGGAAGCAATCCATTGGACTTCCAGTGTTTCACTTCATTGCTGCTGATAATGAAACTTTGACATATAGGTCACCAATGACTGGGGCTTACACTAAATCCCATCTATAATCTACTATGATACTTAATTTAAAAAAAAAAGAAAAAGTACCTTACAGAACCACTGAATAAAGCAACAAGACCTGAAGGCACTCAAGTCTTAATAACAATTCAGGCCACTCATAGAATGCAGCTCTGAAATCCAAAAGGGCCCTGTTCATCTTCAAGGACACTGTCTTTGGAGCACAAAACCAATTCACTTCACTGTGCAAAAATCTGCATGGCAGAAGACAGAATTTCTGGATGAGTTTAAAAAAAGAAGCACACAGAAGGTAGAGGTAAGCAGATAAATATTTGGTAGGAGTAGAGAAACACTGCTTGAGCAGGCAGCAGTCCAAACTCAGCTGGAGTTGAGAGGGTTCTTAAGAGTAGTGCAGAAGGCTTCTATGGGTATGCTGGCAACAAAAGGAAGACTTAAGAAAATTGTAGGCCGGCTGCTCAACTAGCAGGTGACATAGTAACACAGTACATGGAAAAGGCTTAGACACTCAATGCTGTCTTTAACTTTCTACTGATGAGGCCTGAGCATACTAGTAGAGAGCTAGGGAAAAGCATTACCCACATGAGCAGAAGACCAAGTCAGAAAGCTCTTAAGCAAACTGGACGTACACAGAGCCACAGAATCAGACCAAATGTATATTCTTGAGTTACTAGGAGAATTACGGAGACTAATTTTCTTTCCAGAAGCCGCCTCTGTCCAGCGTATATTTGGAATAAGTAAATCAATCTGACTGTTTTCTGTAGTGAGCCATTTGGCTCTGTAAATGAGAGGAATAGTGGAAATCGCCTGCCTTGACTTTAGCTAGATTCTAACGCAGCGTCTCAAAGTATGCTTAGACCAAAATCAGTCATACATGAACTAAATAAGTGAACTATCAAGTGAGTGGCGCAGCAGCTGAACTGCTGAGCTCAAAGGGCTGTAACCAAAGATATCATGCCCAAAAGGCCTCAAATGGAGTTTTTTCAGATCAGTATGAGTGTAAGGTTTGTCTTTACTCATGACCAGAATGATGAAACAAACTGCCCCCTCAGCAACTTCACAAGAATATGGAACTGGGTGAAGTAGCTTATGAGCTAGAGGGGAGACCTGATATTCAGACAGATCTCGCAACTGGCTGAAGAAACAGTCTGACAGAAACCTTAAGTCCGACAAAGGCAAAATCCTGCATTTCATGTAGAATAATCTCAAAAGGTTGGGAGCCAACCAGATAGAAAAACAGTTTTGCAGAAAAAGTATTGGGGAGTAAGTTGAAGAGGAGTCAGTAGCATGACCCTTGAAGGAAAGACAACTGCATACTGAGCTGTGTTAGCAAAAGTGTAGCCAGCAGACCAAGGGAAGTGACTCTTTCCTTTCATTTGCTCCTTGTGTGACCACATGTGAAGGATTCTCTCTGGCTTTTAGACTGTCTGTACAAGACATTAACATATGAGAGTGAAGTCCAGCAGATGGTTATGAAGGTGAGCAGTGACTGAAGAACAGGTTATACAAGGAGAGGCTGAGACAGCTGCATTTGTTCAGTCTTAAGAAGAGGAAGTCATTACTGCTGCTACCAGTGACCTCATCAGAGGTTATAGAGAAGGCAGTGCCAGACTCTTCTCAAAGATGCAGTGATAGGACAAGAGACACTGTGCACAACCTGCATCACCAGACAGATTTTTCAGAGAAAACTTTCAACAAGGTTTTGATCCAACACTAAAACAGCTGCTCAGGGAAGTTACAGAACTTCTGTCCTTGGATTTTTAAGATGACTGTGAATAAGCCTGAGCAAACCCATCTAAGTTAGTCTTGCACTGAACAGGGAATAAGTCCCGATGACTTTTAGAGTCTTCTTCCAATTTAAATGATCAAACTTCTTGTGCCAATCAAAAACCAGAACTCTACAGCTTGATCCTATCAGGTAAATATAGTGAAACCCAATACCCTCCTGCATTAAAACTTTCTTGCTAAAGCCAAACTAACAGGCCAAGAAAAAAAAGGAAGGAAACTAGAACACTTACCACCCTAAAACAGATGAATAGATTTATTGTGTTCAGCAGAAACCTTGTGCTGCATATACAACTACCAGGAAACCAGTTACTTGCTGAAGGCATGCACAGAGCACCTGCCTTTAGAGGATCATGTATGATGCTCTGTCCTAACTGCTTTCACTATTCCAACCACTATATAGCTTAAGATACAGACCACTGCACTTTGCATTTTGCTTAGTGCAGTGGCAGCCAACAAGATAGCACTTATGTTCTATCAGCTACACAAAAAGCAGATCTTGTGGACCACTACCAGATTAAAGGAGCTTGTGGATGCATTTGAAAGAGCTTGGTTTGTTCCTAGGAAGAGGCTGCAGGTCACTCACAGGTGTTTTTCTGGAGGACACAGTACTGGGACTCTGGACATGTTTTAATGGCATAAATGGCTCTTAGCTTTAAAGGGTGTTTAACATGGTAATCAGTTTTTCAATAGTAGCATATATGAAAATAAGAAAAATTATGGAATTCTTTTGCAATATACTTTGCCGCTTTTTGAAAGGCACCTTTTGTAATCACTAGAGCATAATTTAATATGGACACAATCCTGCAGCTGGTTTGGAAAAACACAGCATCCTCAACCAGCAGTGATAAAAACAAAATTCTGATATAGTGTTTAGTATAGCAATAATTTCACAGAATAAGTCTTAACAATGTAAAAAGAAATACCTCAGAGACAGTAAATTTAAAAATAAAGTAAATCAAAATTCTAAAATCTCATTTATGATTTTTTTTAATCAGACTACATGAGCAGTTGACATTACTAACAGTGTTGAAAAAGAAAATGGCATATGTTTCTACCAATGACTAGGATGCTTCCAATGAACGAAGACATATCAGGGAGAAAAGAAGGGTAAAGGGAGAATTATCAGAAGGAAATTGGATCTCACTTCCCTTCCTAATTCTCTGTAATACACCTGTCCTCCTCTACTTCTCAGGGGGCATTTTCTCCAATTTGGAAAAAATATTCCTCAGGCTCTGATATCTACACCCTGTGTTGCTTCTGCTTACATTCCCAAGTGTTCCTGTGTTTCCTCCTCTAGACCACTAAAGAACTCACTCTCAAATGGGGAAGGGGGAAACAGTGAACAGATTATTGTTAATGCATTCAAACCCACTCCATTATTGAAGTATTTATTCTTGAATGTTATCTCTAGACTCTCCTGAAGAGCCTTTGAAGAAGGGCTGGTATAAAATTTACAGCATAACGGTACACTTGCCTTTTGCATGACATTCCCTCCCCTTAAGCAAACAAAATATCTGGAAGCTGTACAAGTGAAGCTTACAAAAGAGCCTGCAAGGTAAACAGTTGGTCCTCCTGAATAGCATCTTATGATCCTTAAGTCTTTGAAAAGAAATATGTTTGATTAAAACACAAAGGATATGATAATTCTGCTTTCTTAAGAAAGAAATATGAGAACCACTCTTTTGCTTAAGAAAGCTGTCCTGCCAAAAAGTCCACAACAAAGCAGCCAACCAAAAAACAGAGCAGGTTACGGAGGAGAACAGCAAGGATATCAAAAGATATCAAAAGGAGTATGTCACCACAGCATTCTTCAGCCATCAGCAACAGTATCTGACATCTTACTGTCAGTAACTCATTTATACATTTTCCAGCATTGTCCAAGTCTTGTATGAAGAAACAGTTCAGTTTCTTCTCTCTTCCCTCCTGAGCACTTCAAAAAGGAAACTTGCCCATCACATGGAATAGCAAGAAGAATGCAAACTGTCTTCACAAGAATGCAAGACTCCCCTGCTTCCCCTCCCCAACTTAGGGAAAGTTCCTCAGTTAACTACTATCTCACTCTTTAGAGACCATGACAGATAACAACTCAGAAGTCCCATGCTAATCCTGGAGGGAACCCCTTCCATTGTATAAGGCTCAGTGGTCTAAATTTTGCCTGTAACTACAATCTTTGATTAATGCTCAAATCCAGAAGAGAATATTTTGAGCAGGATTCCCAATTATAAAATTTGGGTTTTCATATAAACGTGGAGAGAGGCAGATGCACAGAAATAAATATGATAAATAATAAATATATACTTCAATTGTGCAGACTGTTCAACTTCTCTTTGGGCAACATCACACATTTAACATTCTGTTAAAAGACATAATTCTATTTCATGTTACTTTCACTGCTTGGGCACTTAGTGTCATATTAGCAAGACATGAAAGGCAGCGGCAGTGAAACAAGAAACAGAAATATTACAGTTTTTGTCCAGTTAGACAACTTCCCCCTTCGATCCCCTCACTATCAGTTGGTGGTTTCCTCTAGTCACAGCTATTGCTCAGGAACACTGTGCATGAGCCCTCCAGGGAAGTAGTGAGCAATACAACAAATGTCTTTCAAACACAACAGTGTCTTGTTCTAGAATTTTCTTTACAGGCAAAGTATACCCTACTGCAAGTACAGGCAAATATACGGATTGATTGGTTAGAGCAAAGGACCACACCTTGCCTTAGGGGAGAACATGATGAGCCACTCTCCCATCAGCATTTATTACACTGTCTTGATATCACCTTAGAGGCCTGTCCTACCCAGTATTAAGCAACATACCAACATGGCAGAAACATCTTAATCTACAAGGGCCCACATGACATTACTATTGCAGTCTTGGAAACAACTGTACAAGACCCTCTACAGCCTTCACTGTGTGCTGCTCGCCCCTCAACTCAGCTTATGAGGGATCATTCATGCCAGCCTATGCCTCCCCTATCTCCTTTCCAGTCTCGTTTCAACTTCCAGTAGCCCAGTACAATGCTAGCAACATGAGGCTGAAAAGTTGGAAGAGAAATGGGTTGTGCTGAGACTGGCAGGCATCCCTTTGCACTGCAATCTTCATCCTGTCAACCCAACCTTCAGTGAGACCAGGGAAGAAGAATATTAATGAGACCCACCGTTCTCTAAAATTTTAGTGATCTACTGTCAAACTACCTTAGACAAGATAAATTATTTTAACACTGACAGTGTATGTTTTCTTCTTTTTGCAGCATTTCAAATCCCCCTCTAGAAAAGAAATATGCTTATCCAAAAGTCTGGAAACGTAAAGAATTTCTGTTGACTTCACTGCTATTACTAAGCAAGACCAGCTTAGTAAGCTATTTTCACAGCTACACATCATTGTGCATTCTGTTCCAGAAACCATTGATGTAACACTAACAAGCTCACTTATCCACAAAATATGCCATGCTCAAAGAGGCTCTGTTAGATGATACATCCTTTGGATGCAGACCAGAAGGCCAAGATCAGAGTTGCACTTAAGTTGACTTAAGTACCCATGGTGGTTGGTAAAAAGAAAAAGTTACCAGAGCTTTAAAGCTAATCTGATACACTTTATCAAAGTCTCTGAATGCCACAAGAAAACAAACACCAACTTCTACAACATTTTTCAGGCATTTAAAAAAACAAGTCTGCTCAGGGCAACTTTTACAAAACTCTTACTAAGACTACTAGAAGGAATCATTCCTCAGCTTGATTCATGTAACTAGGCATCTTACAACACAGGGCCATGGCCAATACAATGCTGAATAGTTACACAGATAACATTATACATACTTGCATTTTTTAAAAAACAACTCTATCTGTATTCTTAAGGTTTTATGCATACAGTTCTTTAAAATCACATTAGAAATGGGTTTGAATGACCCATACACAAAGACACAGCAAATAAAACACTGACAAGTTTCAGAGCACAGCCATTTCCTCTTTTTTCTGTTGGCAAACATAACTCTTAAGTGATGCATATTATATTAGCATTGATTAAATGTGCCATGAAGAAAGAAAAATGCTTTCATTAACTCATGCCTGCTTTTTCAAATTTGTACTTGCCCATTTAAACGGCACTTTTAAACAGTACACACTCCTTGGTTTTGCTCATTAGTCTCTGTATTTACAATAATGTTGAAAATCAATTTAGCACATAAGCAACAATGTTTTAACACACAGATGTCACTGAAAAGTATTAGGTTCTTCCTTTAGTCTGTCATATAGTCATATAGCGAGCTTACACATTATAAATAGTCATCTGTATATAACCATTTCAGATGTGTTTTTTTCAAACCCTACCAGTCACGTATATTTACTAAGCCTGAAATGACAATAAGTTTGTAACAATCTAACTGGAGCTTATCCAGGTAAAAGTGCACACTTCAAAGGGATAATGAGTACTTGTACTGCTCATTAAGTACTTTTCCTCACATTCCTAACAAATTCATTCATTAGCAGCTATGTACTCCTTTTGGACCCCCAAAGTTCTACCTGCCTTTATCTCCCTTTATTCCTTCATTTTCTGGCCAGTTTTCTTCTCCCAAATGCTTCAAATAGATTGATTAAACATGTTAGTATCTTAAGAGAAAAATCCTATTCAAATTTATCCACACAAGTCCCCTTTAGTTCTGCAAGTCACTTATGCTATGAAAGGTCCAGAATCCGGCCCAAGACAACTCTGGAAAAGCAAGAATCACTAAATTAGCCTGTTTAAAAAAAAACCCAAAAAAACAAAAAAGAAAAAAAAACAAATAAGAAAGACAGAGTTTAACAGAGCCAACTTATCTCCACAGAACACACACACCAGTGATTGCGTTTGTGTATGTGCAAAGCCGGAAGGTGGCTTAGGTCATGCATGTAATGCCAGCCTTAAAAAAAAAAATAATTAAAAATAAAAAGCTGTAGTGTGACAACTAAAGATCACAGAATCAAGTCGGCTGGAAAGGACCTCTGAGGCGATCGAGCCCAGCCTGTGACCGAACAGCACCACGAGAACCAGACCGTAGCTCGGAGTGCCACGTCCAGCCTTTCTTCAAGCACCTCCAGGGACGGCGGCTCCGCCACCTTCGCGGGCAGCCCATTCCAACGCCTGATCGCCCTTCCTGGGAAGGCACTCCTCCCGGTGTCCCACCCCGCCCTCCCCCGGCCTGTGTGCTGCCCGGCCGGGAGGGGAGGCCCACCGCGGCCACGGCCTGCTCTGAGGGGCTCCTCCCGGCCCGCACCCAGGGGGGCCCGCACCCGCGGACCCGGCCCGAGGCCTCACCGCCCGGTCCCGGCCCCCATCCCGGCCCCTGTCCCTGACCCTATCCCTGTCCCTGCCCCGGCCCCGCCCGTGCGCGCAGCCGATCGGCCTGGCCCACACCGCCGCGCTGGGCCGCGGGGCCGCTCCTGCCCTGCCCTGCCCTGCC